>QLON01002031.1:1716-41809 GCA_003313675.1 Termitomyces heimii | reverse complement strand
TTTTTGGTCATTAAATTCTAAAATTCATAGCACCACTTATTACTTGCTTAATGCCTTTTTAAAAATATATTTTTGTACTTTCTTAATTTTTCCAAATTATTTTTCTTCTTTCTTCAATTTATATATCTTTTACTATCTCATCAAGTGCTTTTACTTTAAACTGCTGCACATAATCAAATGCATTACTAACTTGTTAATATTATTCCTTATCTTTTTCTTTTTAACTTGTAGAAATAAAGTTCTTCTTTTCCAAGTCAGCCATTGTTTTATAGCACTAAAAGTCTTTTGCCTTTAGTAGGTTACACACTACAAAAAGTAATTTAAAAAGGCACTATTAAAGGCTCTATGCCTATTATAATGTTTTGCTTCTTATTGCTTTATTTTTTATATTTAGATTAGCTTAGCACCAATTATTACTCTTTAATTTTCTTTTTCTGCATTAGCTTCAGACTTATAAAAGCTTTTAATTACTTAGATTTTTATAATTTATAGTTGATTAAATATGTCAAGATTAAATGTTTAATATTGCCTATACTTCATTAATCTTTCCTATCTCTTAGTTTTCCTCATTTTTTCTTTTTTTACTTCATTTCTCTACATTTATTTCTTTTATCTTTCTCAACTGTTTTTGTCTTTATTTTATCTCATTTAATTTTTCTTATCTTTACTTTTAATTTTCCAAATTTTCTTCCACTTTGTCTCTTTTTTCTAGACTTTACTCAGCTCTAATTTTCTAAATCTTTCTGGTTTCTTCTTTTTAGCTCTGTTCTATTGTTTTACTTTTTTCTTTCTTCTACTTTATTTTCAGTTTATTCTTTTCTATTTTTCTCCTCCTTTTTCTCCTCTAGTTTATTTATATTTTCATTTATTTGCTTACTCATGCTCTCTATCTTAACTTTGTATTCTCTGTCTCAACTTTATTTCCCTACTATCTGCCTCTGATTTTAGTTACACTATTTTTTCTTTTTAATTTCTATAATTCTATTTCTGTTTTTTTATATTATCTATCTTTCTTTTATAGTTTATTTTTCTTTCCACCTTTTTACAATCTACTTAACACTAATCTTTAGTACTAATCTTTAATTTTCATGTAAATCTTCCTTTTCAGCAAGACTCAACTAGTAGATTCTTACTTAACAGAGTAAGCTCCTGAGTTAGTAAGATCTAATATAATATTAAAACTTCCTCTATTTATTGGATTCTCTGAAAATAATGACTTACACCTAAGTTATATGGGCCTCCACAGCCTACAATATTGACTAATATAGCTGATTCATTTATAATTACAATATTGGAGCCTTTTTAACAGCTTTTATCCATTAAAACTTTTTGAGTGCACCTGCTATAGTATATATAAATTGCTACTAAATAATAGACTCAATGAGATATGCTATAGCTCTCTTAGTTAGCTAGAAACTAAGGCTTGACTGGCATATACTGGCCCTTAGGCCTTTTATTTAGCCCTATACAGAAGAATCTCCAGTGACTTTCCTAGCTCTATAGCTTACTCTAGTGCTAATTTACACTAGTTTTTTTATAGCTGCTCTAATACTACTCTAAGATTATAGGTACTAGCCTCATATCACCTTTGTATACTCACAGCCTTCTTCTTTGAAACTTCTAACTGCTTATACAACTATAACTCTTATACAGCCCCTCAAATAAAAAAATATGTTTAGAACTAAAAGGAGTCTTCTACTTTAATAATAGAAGCAAATAAAAACTTATATATGGCAGTGCAATGAAATCTTTAAAGAGCTTTGAATTTTAGAATTAGAGTTCTCTTAAAGAACTCAGATTCTCTTATAGAGCTTAAAGCAGCCAACCACTATCACTATTTCTAAAATCTGAATCAACTAGATATTAATGTTTTACAAGCTTTAAGAGTAAGGAAACTTCTCATCCTAGACTTTCCAAATCCTCAAGAGTGATCTGGCACTATAAAAGGAGTTATGCAGTCTAATTAACAAGATTCATATTTCTTTATCTTCAGAATAATTTGAGGATCTGAAAAATCTAGCCTACTCATTTTATATGCAATGCCAAAAACCTTTAAAAGTGCTAAAATCTATAGATGACTTTTCTTTAAGACTTGCTCAATACTATTAGCAGAACTTAGATACCACCTCTGCCCTCTTCCAAAAACTCAACTCCATTAGTAGGCTGTTCAACCAGGCAGCCACATGTGAGATAGGGCTATCAATATATCTCTAAGCCAACTTAGTCTCAGATACTAATGCTTTTTATATGTAGAAATAAGTTTTGGAGAAACTCTCTATTTTTATATCCAAAAAAGGCTATTTTATATGCAACAATAATGAGAAGTCCACTCACATGCTTAGCTATGTTAATAAGCCCTTAAATTACTCAGAACCATAAAATCTCTTTCCCCACCTTGACTTATATAATACTAAGCAAATACCACTTGCGGGATATACTCCTTTATAACCCAAATCTCTCTTCTAAATTTCTAAGAACTCTCAAAAACTTAACTCCTTTTTAGATTCTGCTCTTATTTCTTTTCCAAACAGCCTCCCTTTTTTAAACTAGGCTTTTAGACTTGCAAAAAATGGAGAATTCCCAGTAGCAAACTTCTCAGCAGCTGAGCACATTTCTCCTTCTAGAAGATCTTGAGTATAATTACTATTATTACTACAACCCTAAAGAACCTTTTACTAGTGATAAAAATTAAGAAGTTTACAATGCACTTGTATATGAGATTCAAAAATTAGAGCTATTCAGCAGTTGTAATTCCAGTAAGTGGCAAATCTTCCTCATGCAATGCCTAAACATTTTTCAAGGCAAACCTTATATATATGTCTCTAATAGAGCTCAAGTGGCTTTTACCTCTTCCTACTTCCAAGAAATCACCTTGAATCACTATACTGTGCTGCTCTCATACAACCTCCAACATCTTCTATCTTCAGATTGAAAAGTTTTTATAGTCAAATTTTCTAGTAAATTCAGAATTTATAATACTATTGTTAAAGTTAAAAAAAAACTTAATATTGCTCTAAATGAGTTCTAAAAAATGCTTCATGGCTTTTATAGTGCAGTTTGAGAAAGAGGCCTACAAAATTAGCTAAAATTACAATGTTTTATATTTTTAGCTCTATAAAGCCCTCTCCAAATGCACCTACAAGATTCTTTAAATTGCTTTAAAATAGATCACATATAACAGCTTTAAGAATCTCATCATACAAATCAATCAATGCCACTGAAAGGATCAAGTGAGATAGTTCCTCACATGATAATCCAGAAGAGGCCCAACCTCTAATAGCAACACAAAATGGCAATTTCAAAATTAATATTTTTATTTTTAAGAAAACCTGACTAACTCTGGCAAAACCATTAACAATCAATAAAACTTCATGAAACTACCTCAAAATTGCCTCCTAGCTCACATCTAGGCTGCTAAATGTGGCAATTTGCTGATAGCTAATAGAGGCAAGTACAAGAATATACTGGATGCCAACAATTTCAATGATACTAATAACAACAAGACAGCAATTTAGCAGACCTCAAAGATATGCTAAATTGCAGTATTGACTTCAAAGTTTTTGCATTAAATACTCATATACACACATTGGTATTTACTCTGAATACCTGCATAATATATCTCTCTTTCTGAGCTTTTTAGCTCTTCTTCTTCCACACTTTTCTTTTTTCAACCTCCAAACTTATTCTGACATTAGTCAACAGCAATACTACTAACAATTTTGTCAATAAAGCCTGGGCCTTAGATGCAGGGCTTTTCTTCATATGCCTTTCTAACTTTATCCAGCTCTGCCTCTTTAATGGCAAAGTCTCCTTCTTAGAAAACATCACTCATTATTTTTATATTTTATTGATTTTCAAAAGTAAAACCTGCAGGGAGCTCTGAATATTAGTAACAAAACTATATAAGAGCCTCCTCCTTGTCTTAAAACTCTCTTGGCTCTGCAACATCAATTTTAGGATTAACTAGCACTACTTAAAAATAACTCTCAGTCAGAACTCCTCTTTCTCTTGCTCCTTAGTCAACTTCCATGTTTCTAATTCTAAGGCAACTCTTAATAGCTCTAAAAGAGCTCCAGTAATTACAGGACACTTGTACTTTAACTCTGCTAGATTATTTGTCATTAACATCATGTTCTGGTTTACTGACAAAACTTACTCAGCCTTTATCAATAGTGATGCTACTAAAACATTTGTTAGCTACAATATAGCATTGCCAGGCAAGAACTTAGAAAAATCCATCAAAATTCAGCTCATCAATGGCCAACCCACCTCCTCTAGACTCATTATATAGCACCATGAGGACAAATTCATGCTTACCAATAAGTTAAGCTTTTCTATTAATTTCTACCTGATTTAGCTACATTCTACTATTTTCATTATTCTAAAATTATTCTGGCTCTAGATTATAAACCCCAACATTAACTGGAAGGCTATGAATATGATGTTTAATACTGGAGAAGCATGATTAGCCACTGCAATTTTCCTTATATCACAGCATAACTCAACTATTGAAGTTGAGCCTGACTATAACCAACTCAGACTGTAGATGATCTAAAATCAAGCTATCACTCTTTTTTGGGACTCAGAAGAAGGGAGTGAAAATGTCATCATTATAAAAAGCAACACAACTAAAACTCTGCTTAGGCATCCACTTACTTCACTTTTAATATTTCCACTCAACATTTCTTGGAACAAGTACAAAGACCACCTATAATTTTAGTCAAAGTCCCTTGGCTCACCTTCATCCCTGACAAGCTCTGAATAACCAGATATAACACTTAGAAAACTTGAAATCTACCTCATTAGTGCTATGCCTTTTATACAATTTATTTAATTAAAACCTGACACCTACTAACTTCACATCTTCCCTAGCCTTTCTAAAGAATACCTTTAATCTAATCAGGTAGCAATAGAACCAAAAACAAAAGAGCAAATCCTATAAGAGGTCATATCTTTTAAATACTATAAATTTGCCAATATATTCTCTAAAGGCAGTGCTAAGGAACTACTCCATCACTGCCACTATAATCACTAAATTAAACTAAAGAATAGTAAAATGCCTTCCTTTAAAAAGATTTACAACATATTAAAGTAGAACTCTAGGCCCTAAAAAAATACTTCAATAATATACTCAAAAAAGGATTTATACAACTTTCAGCCTCTTCTACAGGCACCTCTATTCTTTTTGCCAAGAAGAAGAATGCCTCTCTCCAGCTCTGCATTAACTACTACAGATTGAACCAAGTCACTAAAAAGAACTGCTACTTCCTTCTCCTTATTAGCAATTTCATTAATTGCCTCTGCAGCACAAAAGTTTATATAAAGATTAATCTTTAATCTAGGTATAACAATGTTTAGAATAGCTCTAAGATATGAATAGAAGACTAAATCTGAAAAGTGCATATTTCACATCATTAAAGTTGAATACTTCAGCATCATTATATTTCTTGATGGAGTCTAAATGAATCTGGCCAAAGTTGAAGCAATAGCCTCTTGGCCAAGATTATAGAATGTCAAGGAAGTACAATTCTTCCTAAGTTTTACTAACTCTTATAAGTAGTTTATCAATAATTATTCTAGTATCACCAAACATCTTAACTATTTGACCCAGAAAAATCACCCTTGAAACTGGAATTTCAACTGTTAAAGCATTTTTAAACTTTTGAAAAGAGCATTCACCTCTATCTTCCATCCTCTGACATTTTGATTTATTACTACCCATCATTCTTAAGTGCAATGCTTTGAACTATGCCATTATCAGCATACTGTTGCAAATAAACTCTGACAGCAAGGGCTTGCACTCCTATCACCTTTTATACCTACCTGGTTAATGATCTCTACTAAGCTCAATTATGATATCTACAATAAGGAGCTCCTTGCAATTATAGAAGCATTCTAATAATAGCACACTTACTTTAAAAAATGCATCTAAATCTACTCTGACTACAATAATCTCTAATACTTCACCATTACAAAGCAACTTAGCCAGAGACAAGCCCAATAGTCTAAAATCCTATTCAAGTATGACTTTACCATCAACTACCAACTGAGAAGACTTGGTATAAAGCTCAATGCTCTTATATAATGCTCTAATATATATCTGAAGAAGTCTTTCAAAGCAGATTGAAATGCCTTCAATCACAGCATAGTTATTCTTCTTAAATAGCTCAATGCTATGTTGCTGCTCAATGAGGAAGCCCTTCTGAATCAGATTTGAAGCACTCCAACCAACTTGTACTTTTATGAATACAACTTGTAGAATATATAGATAGTATATTTACTTTCTTCTCCTTTACTCTCTTACCTAACTAGAAACTCTTTTTTTAAAATAGACTAATCTACATTTTAAACTATAGTAAACTTCATTTTAACATACTATGGCAGAATTACAATCACAAGCTGCACAAACACCCCAGTATTAGAAAGACTCTCTAACTTATCAACTAAATGTTCTTTTGGCCCAAAGCAAAGAAGGACATCATTTAGTATATATGATTCTATTAGAAAACCACCTATTTGAAGGTTCTTTACCTTATAGTTCCTTCTAATTTTCAGGTCTTTTCACTTTAATTCACTTGCCATTAAATGCCTTCATTAAACTCCTCACTAGCTAGACTATGAGAACAAACTTTTTCATTAGTTGAAAGCCTCTACCAGACTCTGGGAAATAAATCACTTTTAATGAGGGCTCTGATGGAGCCTTCATCAAAAGTGATCTAATTTCTCATTGTGATGTGACCATGATTATGACATAAGCATGACAATGACATGTAACAGTTATGTGACTTGACCTTGGAATATTTCCTATTAATAGGCAGAGTAAATCCTTGAACTTGTTCTCTTTATATTTCTCTCTGCCAAGTTAATACCTTATTATTTGTATTTATCTTACCTTTATTAATACAGCTTTGGATTTTCCTCTACCAGCTGTGTGACTGAGCCACAGCCTTTAGAAGTTGCCCTTATAGCTCCTATAATGCCTGCCACTATGCTAAAGTACCCCAATACTGCTCTTTTGAGTTCTTCAAGCTATTAATTGGCAAATAACTATAATACTCTCTCTCCATAGATTACATTGTGAAACTGCTAAACTCCAATAGCTATAATGCAATTCTTATAGTAGTCTATCACTTCACAAAGCAAGTAGTTTAATAATGTTTAAGAATCTGCTTAACTTTTTATTTAGTATATTTTTTTGAAGCATAAGCTTTTTGATGATATTATCTTTAACTGCAAAACTTTATTTGTCTTCAAATTCTGACAATCACTTTATCACACTCTAAACATCAAATTAGCCCTTTTTATAGCTTATTATCCAGAGACTAATAAATAGACAGAATGAATTAACCAGACTCTAAAGCAGTATTTTTGCATCTACATAAATTATCTCTAAAATAATTAATATGCTAAACTCCTTATTATAGAATTTACCTACAACAACACACTTTATTTAGCTATAAGAGTCTCACTCTTCTTTACTAACAAGGGCTATAACTCCTAATTCACTGTTTTTTTGTAAGATATTTCTTTCTACACTGCTCATAAAGTTGCTTATAATCTCCAGGCCTTATAAGACTACTTCTAAATAGAATTGAAACTGCTAACTGGATATATAATAAATCAGCTAATTTGAAGCAAAAACTAACCCTAGATTAACCCCTAGGTACTCATATTTGGCTTGATTGCAAGAATATTAAAACCTGACAATCCTTGCTTAAACTTAACTATAAGCACCTAAAACCTTTCCAAATAACAAAAAAAGTCTTTTCTCATATCTATCACCTTAATTTACCTCTAAGCATAAAAGGTATTCACCTTGTCTTTAATATCTGCCTCTTAATCAAGCACAACTCCAATGCCTTTTCAGGATGATGGAGCAAGCCCCCTTCTTTCATAGAGGCAGCTAGAGAACTCCACTATAAGAAGACAAAATACTAAACTCCTGCCATTACTAAAGATGAGTAATGTACTTGATTAGATGAGTAGGTTATAGTTTAGAAGATGATATTTGGGAACTTTAAAACTACCTTGCATATAGGACTAGAGAAAGGAAAACACTTTTTATTAAGATGAGTAATAATAATAAGAAAAAGAAAGATTTTTTATGGGACCCTCCTTTAGTTTCTCTACACTATATTATTCAACTTCAAATCAATCTCTGCCACACCTTCACCAGGAGCTGTCATTATATCAATAGAGCCTGAAATTGGTTTGAAAGCAAGAGAAGCACCACTCAGCTTCTTGGCCATGAGGTTCCAAATCTCTATTATGATGTCATCTAGACTTAGCATCTCCTCACTTAATATTATCACCAGTTAATTAAGAAGTCATTTCATACCAAAGAATTGGCAACAATAAACCATCTCATCTAATGCTTGCAACTTTATGTGAATCTCAGGAGGTAAGAAATATTTGGGGCAAATTTGCACTAATTTATTTTTGATGAAGATTCATGCTAAAGACACAACATTTAAAAGCTTATGGTACAATCACATTCAATCTATAAAGAGAGAAGTTAAGTAGAATAGAGTTGAGCTCACTCAGTTTAGATATATAAAAAGTAATTATCTATGGAGTAAACCAATCTTATTATACTTTCAAATTACTCAGAGTTTGATGAGAAGCCAACTAGTGTAAGAAACAAAGATTCAAACAATGTTGAAAATCCTCTTGCCAACTATCTCTGCAAACATTACTTTTCCCATCATCAATAAATACTTAAACTCTTGCTTTGACTTAGAATCTCAATCTAGAAGCTCAACCAACCTCCTTGTCTTCACTCTTTGCTAATCCAGCATATATTTGCACTCCCCAAGAAATCCCTAATACCACCCCTGACCTCTGCTGATATGGCAACTAAGTCAGCTCTAAGAATCTCTATCATTGTATGATTAATCTCCAATGCCCACTAGAAGAACAACAACTTCACCTCCTCTGCAGCAATGTGACTTTCTTACTTTTGCACATGCTGGGCCAGATGATGGAGTTGATAATATATCACCTCAGCAGGCTGCTTCAGTTTGGCATTATGGGCATGGAGATCTAGAAGGGGTCAGCTCAATTCAGCCAAGAAAATACAGGAAAAAGCTAGAGAAGCAAAAGTAGAGATGTAACATATTCTTTTAGCAGGAGGCAGAGAGAACTCTCCACACAATGAGTCACCTCTGACTCCTCTGACTCTAATTTTACTGCTTAACAGGTCTATTTTCTCTTGAATAGTAGAGAGCAGACAGGACCTCATCTAGCCTAACCTCTCTCTAATAACTTTACTGTCAGCAGCCTAAATATTGCTTCTTCTTATTAGCTCTACAGTTCTGCAATCTAGAAAGCCTGCTAATAAAGCTTAAATGAATACTTCAGGTGCTTAATCTGACAATATTTGCAAGTGGCCATGCCCTGATACAAGCAGAGATGCAGGAGAGCTAATGCACAGATTTGCTACTGTAAATAGCAAGAATGGTACTATGAAAGAAAGATGAGTCAGAAAGAGCCCAAACTAAACATTACTCACCAGAGCATAGGCCACATATTATTTATGGAAAAAGTCAGAAAAAGGAGAAAAGTGGGCTAGTATAGCCTTAATCTTATAAAGGAAAGGTGGGTGAATAAGATAAAGCATAGAAGTGGAAGAATAGAAAGAAGGCAACACCCTAGAGGATGGCTAAGTATTAAGAGGAATAGAAGGAAGAGGGCTAATTGTAAATAGAACAAAGAGGGCTGCAACAGGCATCACAGAATCAGGGACCAGCAATATATTAGTTTGCTTGTCTGAAAAGTGAGGCAAGTTAGAGAGGGCAGAACTATCAGGGAACTACTCTTTTAAAGATCCTTTATTCTATGTTTTCTTCCAATTTCCAGGCCCTTTCACTCTAATTCATCCACTTTCTACTACCTTCATAAAACTCCTCATTGGCTGAATCATGGGAACAAATTTACTTATTAATTTGGAGCTTTTACTAAACTCTGAGAAATAGATCACTTTTGATGAAAGCTTCATTAGAGTCTTTGTTAAAAGTAATTCAATTTACACAGCTTCATGACCTAGTGGTCATATGACTTGTGACATGACCATAACCATAACCATAACCATAACCATGACATCAGTCACATTAGTCACACTGTGACAGTCATATAACTCAACCTTAGAATATTTTTTATTAATGAGCAGAGTAAATTCTTAAACTTATTTTCTTTGGATCTCTCTCTGCTAGGTTAGCACCTTATTATTTGTACTTATATTACCTTTATTAATACATCTTTAAATCTCCTTCTGCCAGCTGGTGTAATTGAGCTACAGCCTTTAAAAGTCACTCTTATAGAAACTTAGCAAAGAAAGCTAAAATGCATAGAATCTACACCTTATCTCTAACAACTCTAATATAGTCTTATAGAAAACATGGTCTGCATCCAACTGCATTGTACAAAGACTAGAGTAAGGAAAAGTAATATAGCCTATATATAGAGGCAGCTATGAAAAATTCCAGAATTCTCTAGCAAATTCCAGTAAATAAATAAATACAAGATATCAAAAGTATATTATGTCTCTAAGCCTCTGACTGAGGATTTAATAGACATATATCATGTAGGCTCAGTTACACCTCATTTTTATGTTTTTTATTTTTTCTACCACACCTTAGTTTATATTGCATTGACATGCAATACTAAGATGCTTATCTTTTTATCATATAGTGAAGTATAATACTCATGTTAGCTACCTAGTAACATTTATCTATCTAGACTTTAAATCTGTGCACATCAATTACTAACAAATTATAGGCCTTGTAGCTTAATAGCAAAAGAGAAATGAACTATATAAAAATATAAAAATTCCATTCTTTAGCTGCAAAAGCTAATTGCTTAATTACTTTGAAATCACCTGGGCTACTCTAGGACACACACAATATTAAAATATACAAAATATGTTAAATGCCATAGTATACTCAACTCTTACTAAATCTGAAAATTTCCAAATATAAAAGATAAGAATATTAAGAAAGCTTCAGCAAGAAAAAGTATGAAAAATTATTATAACAGAATAGTCCCCAGGTGCACTAAATGCTCTGATTGCACACTCTAAAAGCTGGGCCATTCAGAATTCAAAATCCATTAGCATTATCATTGCCCATGTATCTAACAACCTGTTACTTTAAATCAGTGATTTACTATATATAAAGGAAATGTATGACAAACTTGTCAAAATCCATGAAAACACTAATATTAGTATTAGTGCCTTTTATATTTACATTCATAAAAACCAACTCAAGTGAAATAAATCTCTGTCCTTATTGAATAACTACATATCTACAATATTAGCTGATAATGCAAAGCTCACAGCAATGAAAAAGAAGGTTGATTGTGAATTTCTTGCATTCATACTGCTTGATTCCCTTTCCAAAGATGATATATGGGGATCTTTCAGCATAACCATCCTGAGTTCCATGTCATTCAGAAATCTTCTTTCTTTTTTAAAAGTTACAGATCATTTAAAGTTCACCATAACTGCCCAACAAGGAGCTTCATTACTGGACACTGCTCTGAAAGCTGATGCAATGGCCAGACACAAGTCAAAGAGCAAAACCAACACATAGTGTAAATTCTACAAATCAGCATCTCATAACACATTTGATTGCTGCACACTCAAGGCAAAATAGAACAGAAAGAAAAAGAAGAGCAAAAAAAAAACAAGAACAAAGGCAGACTGGGCCAGCCACAATTCTGAGTCCAAAAGTGAGAGTTCAGATGGAACAGAGAGTATCTTAGATAGTGAGAGCATAGAAATTTCAAATATCAAATTTACCTATGTTTCTAAAGCTTTAATATCATGCATTTTGGCCTATGTTGGAAGTGCCTCAAAGGATTCTGCCTGCTCACACACCATAGTTAACTCCAGTGCATCAGTCTATATAACCCCACATTATAAATAGTTTAAATGTGGCATCTTCAAGGAATTGAAGCCTCCCTAAAAGATTCATTTTGGAAATAAATAACTCCTATATTAAGGCTATTAGTATTGGCACAGTTACACTTGAATGTATAGTCAACAGCTGTATTAGGATCATGGAACTTGAGAGTACCCTATATGTCCCCTCCTTCCAACTCAACCTCATATCAATACATCAGCTTGACAAGGCTAGATATTACACAACTTTTTAGAATATAGAATGCAAAATAAAGACCTCAAAGGAGCAAAAAGTGATGCATATGGAGTTATAAAAGAGATATTTATATCATCTAAATATATCTTCCCTAATGCACACACTTGCATTCATTGACATCAACACATTATATCAGTACCTTGTGCACATATTGCCAAGTTGACTCATTCAAATAGTAAATAATGGATGTATTGAGGGGATTGATAAAACAATGGAAAAACCAAGATTCTGTGAACTATGCATGTTAGCAAAGTCAAAGAAACTCCTTTTCAAGCATGAAGGGCAGAAAGCCACTCACCCATTCCAGATCATGCATTCAGATGTTAGGGGGCCAGTGATACTAGCAGATTGCCATAGAAATAGATACTGAATCTTATTTATTGATGGGTACAGACATTTCTCTTGAGTGTACTTTATAAAAAGGAAGGATGAAGCTTTGTTATATTTCCACAAATTCAAAAACAATGTTCAAGCCTATTTAAAAGCTGAGATTAGAGAGCTCCACCTCTCTGAAAACTTTATAAATTTCTTTCAATCAGACAATGGTGGAGAATACATTGGAAAAAACTTTCAAAAAGAATTTGAAAAAACTGATACCATACATCTAACAATAGCACTTGACACCCCTGAACAGAATGAACTGGCTAAGTGCATGAATTAATCCCTTGTAAACACTGCAACTGCAATACTTATAGAATCAGAATTACCAAAGTCTTTTTGGTCAGATGCAATGGCAACTGTTATGACTGTCATTGGAAGGACATCAGCTTCTAGTTTGAAAGGCAAAGTACTTTATGAAGTAACCTTCAAGTCAAGGTTGACATTTCCTAGCTTTGACCATTTGGATCAACTGCTTATGCCCTTATCTCAAAGGATAAATGCAAGGGAAAATTTAAAAGCAGGGCACACAAAGCCATGCTCATTGGTTACATCACTAGAAAAAAAGCTTACAAACTCTTAGACTTGAAAACAAGAAAAGAGTTTAGCAACTACCATGTCTATTTCAATGAAACTCCCTACCTGACCACAAAAATCCTGGAATCTGAGAAACAAGCAGTGCTAGCATCAGAATGCAAGTAGAAGCCAAATATATTACAACCAAGGTTTGAAAGTAGGCCTGCAAGCCAAAACAATGAAATCTATGAGTCTGACAATGAGTCAACTTATGAAGATGATATGAGGTTAGTGGGAGCACAACAACTAGACACACTAAGCATGCAGAGTGAGTATTACACTCCAAACTCATCACCACACACATTGCCACCTACATTGCCTGAGGCTGTGCCCAAAATCTCATGAAAAAGAAAGAGAATCACTAACTTGAAGTCAGTGAGAAAAACTCAAGACAAAGAATGCCCAATATGCACCTGAAAGCCTATACAACAAGATGCTGACTATTGCCAAGTTGTAGAACTGAAAAGGCAGCAAAAGGAAGAAAAATGAGCTGAAAAATGAGTCAAAATGACTCAGAATGTTAGTCAAATGGAAACAAAAGAGACTCACCACATATTATTAGACATTTAAGCAAGAGCCAATGATGCAGAGCTTAGCAACCTTACCAACATGACAGAATTAGAGGAAGATAAAGAAGCTTACTTTGCAGGAATATCTAAAAGTGAGCCATTTGAATGCCTATTACTTAAAAATGCAGGAAGCTTTTGAAGACCAAGATGGTGAGCACTGGAGACCTGCACTGCAAGAAGAGCTCCAAAACCTCATTGACAATGACATCTTTGAAGTAGTGCTTATGCTAAAGGGAGTAAAACTGATCACCTCCAAACTAGTATTTCATGTAAAGTATAATGCAAATGAAAACATCAAACATTACAAGGTGCAGATCATTGCTTAGGAGTTCACCTAAGTAGAAGATGTAAATTACAAGGAAGTTTAGGTGTCAGTTGCAAACCTGGAGTTGATATGAGTAATTCTAGCACTGGCAGCAAAATACAACTTAGAATTAAACCAAATGGACATTGCCACTGCATACCTAAATGGAGAGCTAGAAGAAGAACTCTACATGGTCCTATTTGAAGGTATAAAAATACTACAAGGCCATTGCTGGTGTCTAAGACATTCACTATATAAACTTAAGCAAGCTAACAGAATCTGGAACATCACACTAAATAAAAGGCTATGAAACTTTAGGTTCACATGCCTGAATGCCAAAACATGCCTTTATGTATATTGAAAAGGAAGCAAAGTCTATTTCCTGGTAGTGTACATTGATGACTTTATCCTTGCAGCAAACTCATGTCTATTCTTGAATGAAGTAAAAACACAATGAGGAGGCCTTTTTAAGATGCATAACCTAGGGGCAGCAACTTACATTCTAGAAATCCAGATCAAAAGGGATCAGAAGGTGCACACAATAAATTTAAGCCAACAGCAATATATCAAGGCTTTTGTTAAGTGACATGGTATGACAAATTCCAAGCCAACTTGGATTCCTATGACCACAAGTTTGAGACTTATAGTTGAGAACCCTGAAAACAATGCCACAATCACAGATATGGAAATTGATGGAAAACACATAATGTATTTGAGCATAGTCAGATCTCTCATATACACCATGATGGGGATAAGACCAGACATTGCCTATGCTGTTGGTGTATTTGGACAATTCAGCACAAATCCAAAACAGCACCACTGAAATGCCACAAAGCAGATATTTCAATACCTCAACACCATTAGTGGCATGGAACTATGATTTGACAAAAATAATGTTGGAATTGATATGTCCTTCCATGGGTACTTAGATGCTGACTGGTTTAGAGACATTGACACATCTTGATCAACCTTCAAATATATATTCATCTCTATTTGAGGTGCCATAGGGTGGGCAAGTAAGTGCCAGACTATAGTAGCACTATCATCAACTGAATCTGAGTATATCAATCTATGCTATGCAGGACAACATTTAGCATAGCTTCAAACATTCTTTGAAGATATCAGACATATGCAAAAAGGGCCCTCAGACTTATTATGTAATAACCAAGCCATGATAATTCTAACAAAGAAAGCCCAATACCAATCTCAAATGAAACACATTCAATGCAAATACCATTACCTCTGAGATGACTTGGTAGCAAAAGATACCCACTGAAGACATGGTTGCAGATATATTCACAAAGGCCCTCCCTCACAATAAGCACTAGAAGTTTATGAAAGCTATGAGACTCTGCCTTTCCATGAGTGGAAGTGTCAAAAGTGTATTATGTCTCTAAGCCTCTGACTGAGGATCCAATAGACATATATCATGTGGGCTTGGCTACACCCCCCTTTTATGTTTTTTATTTTCTTCACCACACCTTAGTTCATACCACATTGACATGCACAATACTGAGGTGCATATCTTTTCATTATATAGTGAAGTACAATACTCATGTTAGTTACCTAGTGACATTTATCTATCTAGGTAATAATACCTTAGTTCATACTGCATTGATGTGCACAATACTGAGTGATATTTATCTATTTAGACTTTAAAACCCACTTCTAAAACATGTATAAAACTTCCACAGCATCTCTAGGGTCTCAATGTAAAGGGGGGGGTGATGTTATGACCCTACCACAGACCATACTGACCCCCACCTTTCTCCATTTTCAATACCCAACCATCACTGATCCAATTACCAAGATCACTGAGTTCTCCCATAGTCACCACTCCTCAATAACCAGACTATGCCCAACTCTCCTAATAGTCAAATCACTCCTGACACTACACAAATGCTGCTCTGCACAATTACCCCACAAGTCTCAACTCTCACACAATTGTCTTGCTACCCAATCTCACCAATGTTTGATCTCCTCCAGTGCACAATCACTCCCAAAGCCTGAGACACCCCACAGATACTTAGGAAGGAGCCCAGTAGTTAGTAAATTAGTCTTTATATTGCCATACTTTGCCAGTCTTTTCCATCTCTCAATTTCCCTCATCTCTTCTGTCTCTACTCCATCTCTCTACATCTCTATCTCCAAATTAATCTCTTTTATCTTCCTCAACTCTTTTTCATCTCTGCCTTATCTCATCTATTTCTCTCATCTCTGCTTTTAGCTTCCCAAGTTTCTCTTCCACTCCATCTCTTTTCTCTAGACTTGACTCAGCTCTGATCTTTTGAATCTTCTCAGTTTCCTTCCTTCAGCTCTGTTCTATTGTCTTACTTCCTCCTCTTCTTTCCACTTTATTCTCAGTCCATTCTTCTTCTCTGTTTCCCTCCTCCTCTTTCTCCTCCAGTTTAGTTCTACTCCCATTCATTTGCTTACTCATGCACTCTGTCTTGACTCTGTACTCTTTGTCTCAACTTTATTTCCCTACTATCTGCCTCCAATCCAGTTATATTACTCTTCCCTTTCTAACTCCCCAACTCCATTTCTGTTTCTCTGTATCCTCTGTCTCTTTCCCATAGTCCATTCCTCTTCCCACCTTCTTACAATCTCCCTAGTGCTAATCTCTGGTCTCTGTGTGAGTCTCCCTTTTCAGTGAGACTGAACTAGTAGGTTCCTGCTCAACAGAGTGAGCCCCCAGGTCAGCAGGACCTGACATCTCCATATAGCCCACAGCTTACACCAAGGAGCCTCAGTTTGCTTTACACACAACAGTATGTTACCTACAACCACCTACAACTCACTATGCAAAACAGCATACTCAATAAACTGTACCTAGATTAAACTTACGCATATTATTCTAGGTGTCGGTCACCTATACGTTATACTGTACCTGTTCCAACAGTATGCAATGAAGAATCTCTGG
This sequence comes from Termitomyces heimii, assembly GCA_003313675.1. NCBI lineage: Eukaryota > Fungi > Basidiomycota > Agaricomycetes > Agaricales > Lyophyllaceae > Termitomyces > Termitomyces heimii. Next base: position 24,904 of record QLON01002031.1, on the reverse strand, counting down.
TCAGTAGTATCACGATCTATCATAGCCACTGTAAGTAAACGACTCCTCCAAACATATCACACAAATCACAATTCAATTGTCTTCATTGTCATATATTAAACAATGCAGTCGCACACCTATATATCAATCCCCCTTATTCCAAAGGGCACCTTCAGTTCGTTATACATATGGACCATATAACATCATACTTATAGGTACCGTAGATAGATACTTACGAGTATCTGTGTTATCTAGGTACCTAATAAGCAGTTCGTTATGCACAGATTGAGGGCCGATACTTACGAGTATCTGTGTCATCTAGGTCGGCAAGAAGATCTCGTTTTATAAACTCCGCCTGAATATATGAAGCTATTAGGGATGGACGAGATGGGGCATAACCTGCTTACTAGCTATGGCTCGTGGTAGCCGACGGTCAACACGCAATGATGTACAGCAATTACCCAGGATGTCTCCCTCATCCAGCGAATCATCTCCAACTACTGAAACCGTTGAACATAACGATGAGAACTGTCCAGCATGTCCAGTTGGGTCAACTCATGCAAGCAATCCCTTTAGTAAAGAACAGTGGGTTCGGTGTGATGTTTGTATGACTTGGTACCATTGGAGATGTGCAGGTAGTGGTGGTGACTTAGACGCTGTTGATAAATGGTACGTAGTTTCACTTCTTTCTCTGCCGACTAAAGCATTTCAAAGGTACTGCTCAGCCTGCTTAGAGGCTAACTCAAACCTATCGATCACATTCAAAGCACCTGCACGGAAATCGTTCAGAAAACGTGCACAACGTGACTACGCAAATTTAAATTCTGGTTTCGGGTCTGATCCACGTCGGTGGTCAAGGCTTTTAGAACACAAGACCTTCAAGGATGACCCGTTCCAAAGGCTTGTGGGGTCCGAGGTTCGACTGGAGTGGCTGGAGGAAGATAAGACTGCTATGACTGAACCAATCATTATCGAACACCCAGATGGCTTGGGTATGACGATGCCTTCAACCGACTTCACAGTGAATGATGTTGTTGAGCTTGTCGGGGAGGACACCCCGGTGGAAGTTATAGGTAGGACAGTAAACCACTTATGACATTAGTTGATCTAATAGTCCAAGAGATGTCGCGTCGCAATCAGCTTCTCCTGGATGGACATTGGGGAAGTGGAATGACTATTTTAATTTGGATCCTGAAGCTCGCGAAAAGATTTGCAATGTCATTTCCTTGGAAATTTCAGGCACGAGACTTGCGGACAAAATTCTTCCACCGCGGCTCGTACGTGATTTAGATTGGGTAGAGAATTATTGGCCAAGCACGCGAAAGGGCAAGGGTAATACTTACCCCAAAGTCCAGCTCTATTGCTTGATGGGCGTTGCGTATGCGTGGACGGTTAGTGAAATACTTGACGACTCTCGTTATCGTCTCATAGTTTCCAAGGATTGGCATGTTGATTTTGCTGGATCGTCTGTGTACTACCATATACTACGAGGAACTAAGGTTTGATCTGACTCCTTGTAGCTCTTCATTGTCGGTTCACGGGTGCCTTCAGGTCTTTTATTTTATCAGACCGACGCCTGAAAACCTCAAAGCATACGAGAGATGGTCAGGCACGGAATTGCAGAATCATTCTTGGTTGGGAGACATGGTCGATGATGTGTACAAGGTTGAATTAAAGCAGGGAAATACAATGATTATCCCTGCGGGATGGATACATGCGGTCGTAAGCTCATTTCAACGGTTTCAATCCCAATTTTGACATTGCTCAGTATACACCCGTGGATACTCTTGTGTTCGGCGGTAATTTTCTCCATTCCTACGACGTTGGCAAACGTAAGGTCCTTATCTGTTTTTGACTCAGAATTGACTCGAGACAGAGCTCCGAATTCGTGATATTGAGATTGCGACGCAAGTACCGAAGAAATTTAGGTTCCCTATGTTCACAAAGTACGTATTCAATCATCATCAGATACCCAGAAACGAAAATCACACTTCTGAACAAGGCTTTGTTGGTACGTAGGAGACAAAGTTCTGCGAGATCTCAAATCGTCATCCGGTGTTCCGTTCTCAGACCGAGTACTTGATTCTATGTCTCAACTAGCTGACTTCCTTGTCTCTCAAGTCAGGATAATAGAGAGAGGAAATGAGGCCGCGAAGAAGGAAGCGAGGGAGCAAATTCCCACTGATAGAGTTAAAGATGCAGCTGCAATGGCGAGAGAATTACGATGGCGCGTCAGGCTAGCGGGGGGGAATACAAGTGAAGATGAGAGTTCGCAAAGCTCTTGGAAAACGAAAATGAATGGTAACAAGCGGAAGCAACCAAGCTCCCTCTCTCCCCTAGACGAGCCAGACGAAATCTTCAGAAACTTCCGACCAAGGCTCTGGGATAAGGTAGCAGAAACCTCAGCAGAGCCGGAGACAAGATTTGAAAAGAGACGCAGACCAGAGAATGAAGATTGGGCGGAAGGTTGGAGTAAATTCGACATCGAGGAGGTCGGAGAAGATAGGGTGGAGGTGCGGATACAGCAACATAGTGTCGTTAAAGTTCGACAGACTGCAACGGGATTGGAGCGGCACCGTATTGAACGAGTTGTTGAAAAGTGGAAATGGGATTAGTTTTGAGAATTCTCGCCTACCTAACGTAAAATGCAATTTCTTCTGACTGTGGGAAGAAATATCGGCGTTGTTGAGCAACAAGTGTCAATGATACTTCTCATACTTATAGCTGCACAACACGGACTTAAACGACGGTCTCCTTCGAATTAGACGATCGCAACGAGTAACCATTCCATGTCCATTTCAAATCCGTCCGGTCATGATATTCGACCCGCGCCATCTCAACTAGGGCCTCGCCGCCATGGCGTCTCAATCGATTCACAAGCAAATGTAGGATCTAGACCAGACAATCGTTCCGAGCTACCACCACCTGGTATGTGTCTGCTTTCGTTGCATTGTCTTGTCGTACTAATACTTCTAGCAATCACATTCATGCAACACGATAATCACTTTACGTCGGAACTTCCTCCCCAATATGCGGAGTACCCTGACGGGCTCAGTAACCACCAATCCGATCCTCTTGTTACCGGTTTTTCGGCCCTAAATGTTGGTCCTTCCAGTCATGAATCCCAAATTATGGAACCAATACCTCGAGTGGGATCATCTATGTCCGTTCGATCACTGCATAATCCACTTCCTTCTCAACGTCAACCCAGAACTGCCACTACCCTGTCTGTCCCAAGCCATGTTCACCGCTATCCTGCTGAGATACCCGTCAGTGATGGCGCGTCCCTCCATTCTGGAGGTAGTTTCAGCAGTCAGAACGAAAATGAGTACAATGGCGCCTTCTACGACGATATGCATAATGGACTTAGTCCGCCGGAAGGTATAGAAATTCTCACTCAGAATCAAAGCCGCCAGCAGCCTTGGCAGCCGCCACCTAGTTCTGATTACAATCCTCTGTATGTTGCTGCCTCTAATGTTCTTGGAATGGGGCCACCTGGAGGCTCATCTGGAATCATGCGACAGCCATCCATGCCTATATATCCTCATCACGCTCCGTCAGCGAATAGTATTTTGTCCTTATCATCCAGCCAATCGACACCTTTCCCCTCGTCCTCCGGTCGCCACACCCCTTTCGTTACCTCATATCCTACGCATAACACAACATTTGCGAATCCTGAACTGCGACTGCCAATACAACGTGATGAAGCCTCAGTCTCAGTCACGCCATCGACCAACAAAAGCAAAGCAGTGGATCTTTCGGCGCCACCTTTTACTAAAGATTATATTGATCAGTATCGTCAAAGAATAAAAGCTGATCCTGACCCTGAAGCGCATTTTCTGTATGCCAAATATTTGATTGATGCTGCGAAACATATACGAACCACTGCCAAAGACCAGCGTGCCGGAAAAAAATACAGCGAGATTTTGGTCGGTGAATCTTTGAAGGTGATCCGACGTCTTGCAACCCAAGGGGAGGCCTACGATGAAGCACAGTTCTTTTTGGCCAATTGCTATGGTACCGGGGCACTTGGACTTCAGGTTGATCACGAGAGGGCCTATCATCTTTACCTGCAGGCAGCTAAACAGAATCACGCTGCTGCGTCGTACCGGGTTGCAGTATGCAATGAAATAGGTGCTGGTACTAGGAGAGAGCCTCCAAGAGCCGCAGCTTTCTATCGTAAGGCGGCTTCGCTAGGTGATACCCCAGCCATGTACAAACTTGGAATGATATTGCTGAATGGTCTGCTTGGAGAGCAGAAGAACTCTCGCGAAGCAATCAATTGGTTGAAACTGGCGGCTGAACAAGCCGACACAGAGAACCCTCACGCTCTCCACGAACTTGCGCTTTTGCACGAGGTGCCCAATTCGACCCTCGTGTCTTATGATCCTGCGTATGCGCGAAGTCTCTTTACTCAAGCAGCTCATTTGGGGTATACACCATCTCAGTTCAAACTCGGACAATGCTACGAATACGGCACTCTTTCGTTTCCTGTTGATCCTCGACGGTCAATCGCCTGGTATACGAAAGCGGCAGAGAAAGGGGATCCGGAAGCTGAACTTGCGTTGAGTGGATGGTATTTGACGGGAAGTGAGGGGTTTCTCAAGCAGAGTGATTCGGAAGCGTACTTATGGGCTCGGCGAGCAGCTAACAAGGGTCTTAGCAAGGCAGAATATGCTGTTGGTTACTATGCGGAAGTTGGAATTGGTATTAAACAAGATATCGAGTTCGCAAAACGATGGTACATGCGGGCTGCTGGTACGTCTTGACGTGAGTAGAGGTGAAGCCCTGACTAAACTGAGAACGTCCTAGCACAAGGAAACAAGAGAGCAATGAACCGCCTAACAGAAATAAAACGGATGGGTAACAAACGGACGAATGTTCAGCGACCTACGCGTCAACAAGCGAAGGATGAATGTGTGATTTGCTAGTATTAATTGACTTTACCACCAATACTTGCTTACGTTAGAACAAATCCCTTGATTTGATGTCTACTACAACCGGTCCAGAAGTAGATACCTTTGTATGTCAAACTTTAGCCCACTGATTGCTCTTCAGGTATCTCTGCTCGAATTCCTCGACCTTTCTCAACTCAACTGTCTAAACGAGGACTCGACTCATACTTTGAAATCTATCCTTGATCAAAAAGAAAGGAATAAATCGGGTAGTTATCTTGAAAGTGATGCCGACGAACAACTGCTCCTGAACATACCCGTACGTGTTTACCGGATTTTGTGGTATGGTAAAGAAAAAAATAAGATTACTCCTGCATCAGTTCAACCAATCTGTAAGGGTGCGATCGATAGTTCTACATACATCGAATCTGGACCAGGCCCCACGAACGATCAAGATCATAGTGAACCGTCCTAACTTGGGTTTTGCTGATATCGAGGACGCAGAAGAACCAGAGGTAGCACAAGTGCTCGATATGGGGAAAGATGACGTGAGGGATGGCAAGCCTGTGGGATTGAGGTTTGTACGGTTCCAGACTGTAAACAGCCTACACGTAAGTCGTGATCATTAAGGAAATTCAGATGTTTATGGACCTTCTCAGATTTTTGTGAGTACAAATCATGGCGGAGAAGAGACGACACGTATAGACGCTTTTGATGTCTTGGGGCTACCTGTCGAGTGAGTAGAACGGTAGGGTTAAGTACTGTTGTTGACGAGTAATAATAGGACGACAAAGGATCTCATTGGACTGCGAAGACAGGAATGAACTAAAACAACTATATGGAAATTGAATCTATCGAATACCATGTTTGTACTCTGATTATCAATGTAGACGGGGGCATTTTGGCGACTTTAACGTCACAACTATAAATAAAAGTCATAACTTTCGCGGGATCTATGAGCGACTACGCACGACCGTCATGATTTTGCTGCGATAGAATTCGCGGGCTTCGACCAGAAATGTTATTCCATTCTGGGGCTCTCGACAAACTCTTTAAGTATATTCTACATACTATTACGACTGCCAAGTGATGGATTCGCGGAAGAGGACTTGGTATAATATCTGACGACAATGGTCTTGTAACTGTCAGTTATGTGGAAAAAATACCTCTCACGCGTGTGACCAAGTATCCGACGGGAAACTTCGAATGCTTAGGAGACCTTCCTCGTGTCAATTGCTTTGTGGGTAGGTCGACATTGGAAGTTGATGCGACAAAATAGAAAAGTCCAAATCCGAAGTTGGAAACAGCGGCAGATAGCCAAGCTAGATGAGATTTACATGTATTAACAAGTTCGAATTCAAGGTGACTATTATTTCCATTGAAGATATGAATAGACATTTATTACCGTCAAATTACACTGATTCACATCATAAGTAACATCAAGGACAATCTTTCCAAGCAAGTAACTCTAACCTCTCCATAAACTACAAGCGTAAATATAATGTACCCATACATTAAGGATTACGATTTCTCTAGATCTGTACTTTGCCCTTGGCAAATCGGTGTTGAATTTCAGCATAGTGATCCATCTCAGACTGACTAACGCTTGGAATCAAGTCCTTCAGAGCTCGGTCGAAATCCTCTCTTGATACAAGGACGTTGATGTCACTTTCTGACGCCATTTCAGCTAGAAAATATTGGGGCGTCAATGGTATGGGGTAATCACGAAGTCCAGGAGCGACGTTAAGTTGAGCTGATTGAAGAAATCTTAGAGGCGAACAAGGCTGCAGGTTGAAGAAAGGGTACCTATTTTATTGTCGACGGTCTTAGCTTTGCGAGACATCGCGTTGAGCATAGCATCAGAGCAAAGCGCATAAAAATCTGCTCCCGTGTAATTGAAGGGACACTGCTCTGCCACTTGGTAGAGGTCCAAATCAGGTGCCAATTGGAACTTCCTGGTTAGCGCTTCCAGTATGTTCTTTTGGGCTTCATGGGTCTCGCTGACACCAAGGTAAAGCATCCGATCAAATCTGCGTCAGGACGACAAACTCAGGATAGATAGGATAGAAGATGAGATTCAACTACCTGCCGGGTCTGAGCAGTGCCGGGTCCAGCAAATCCGGTCTGTTAGTTGCACCAATGACGAACACATCGGCACCACCTTTGCTTGTGGACATGCCATCCAGTTCGGCCAATAACTGACTGACAATTCGGTCCATAACGCCCCCAGAGTCACCTTGATTTCCGCGCTTGGGTGCAACGGAATCCAGCTCATCAAAAAAGATAACACAAGGTTTGGCATCCCTAGCGCGCTGAAATACTCGTCGGACATTTGCTTCTGATTCTCCGATATACATGTTGAGTAATTCCGGACCTTTGACGGAGAAGAAGTTGAGAGAACAAGAGGTGGCCACTGCCTTAGCAAGCAAGGTTTTTCCGGTACCTGGGGGGCCATAAAGAAGAATGCCTGTCGCCCAATGAAGGTAACAGTGAAAACATGAAATCTCTCGCCACTAACCGGATCTTTTTTTGAGACCGTCGGAGAATAACTCGGGGTGCTCAAGGGGAAGTTGAATCGTATCAAGAATGTCGGATTTTACACGAGCTAAGCCACCGACATCATCCCAAGTCACGTTGGGAATTTTTGGAGCCCCGATGCTTTCTGAGTAAGACGCTCGAGATTTTGCAAGGGCGACGTCAAAATCTGCTGTAGTAAGTGTGATTCCAGCTTGTGCAGAATGAATAGGATGTGCCCCACTTGCAAAATTATTGATTGAACGGAAAGGGAAAGAGCATCGCAAAATCGGAACTCACGAGCGAACTACCCTATCTACAGCGGCGAACCGAGCTCGATTAACAAGATCGACGAGGTCCGAAGCGACAAGTGCTGCGGTCTGTGTGGCTAGATTCGATAACGACACGTCCGTTGCCAGAACGTCATTGATCAACGAACATTCAAGTATCTCAAATCGTTCTCCTTCTCCCGGTGCCTGTGGATAACATTACTCGTTGAGAAAACAGAATGTAAAGGAACAAGCAAACCTCGAATGAAATCTCGTGTTTAAAAGACGATGCAATAGCAGGAGGTATTCGACTGGGTTGGCTTGTCGTTCCTAATATTACGACAGGGTATCCCGTAATTTTCCAGTCTTCCTGTGCATCCGCAATACATTCTTTTAGTGCATTGGCAATGGAAGGTTCTGTACGGATCTTTAGAAAGGTGGTATGATATGGATAACTGACAAATTACCTTTTCCTGGTTCAAGGGCCTGCGTTGTTTGAATGAGAGCTTCTACATGTCGCAGCAAAAGAACACAAGGAGAACAAGTCTTGGCCTTATCAAATCGGGCACGTAAAGTTCCTTCTGTTTTCGTGTCCGTCTCACCAATGACATCGTAGCAGTTCATCTGACCATCGAGGTTAAGGTATGAAAGGGGGAGGATACAGCACTTGCCTCAAATAGATGCATTCCAAGTCGTTCAGCAACCCATGACGCTACGGTGAACTTGCCAGTTCCACGCGCACCTTTTAATAACATCGACATGTCCAACCTGTAGTCCATTGCTTGTTGAGCAGAAGTCGCGGACATGAACTGTAAAAGAGTATCATAAGGACTGCATGGCCCAAGCAGACGGGAAGATTTCTGGCGAGATAACGTAGAATACAAAGTACTTCTGCTTGACGAATCTTTTAAGAAGGTTAGCTTGAAGAATCTTGAAGGAACAATACTCACCTGTCTCAAAGTAGGTGCCAACGCTGGGAATCCAAGAATGCTCGACACCAGACTGCACTATCCGGGCGATAGATGAATCCACCCAGTACCCCAGTTCCCCAACTGTCGAGCCGTTGCAAACATCATGATGAGCATTCTTGAGTACAGCGTACTCAATATTGGTAACACAAAAGAACACAATCTCGTTTGATCGTGAAGGGAAGGCTAGAAGTCTAAGGTAGTATCTTTGATTGAATGTCTTGCATCACTGATGGAATAGTTTGCTCACTTCGGATTTTCATTAAATATCGCTTCTTGGCTCTCGGTTTCTGGGATACTATCGGCCGTGTCGATCGCAACAGCAATTATATCACCTTGCTTTACAAGACGTTTGGTCGTATCAAAATAAGCTTTCAGAGCTTTAAGGAACAATGGTTGATATGTTCTACTTGTTGATACAGGGGACGCCACCCTGGCGATTGTAAGGGACTGGGCATTAGGAACCGTTGGTTGGCGAGAACCAAACGGGCTAGAGCGGATGTAGACGTTAGGATGTGTCGTGCTTTCTGGGAAGATGTTGCGGAGAAGGACAGGAGAACCTGCCACGGTGCCTCTACAAGAAATATGACATTGCAACATAAATCCCAATCAGGGTGCAATTTCACATACACTGTTGGCACGAGTTCATCATTTGCTAATATTTTGACAAGCCTGCACTTGATGGTAGTAGACGGTTGTACTAAAGCCTAACAGAATTCTTATCAATCGGCATACGACCGGCATCGCGAACTACTCACCCAATCACCATTCTGGATCCCAATTGTACTGAGGTCCACAGTACGAACGTAAAGAGTGCATTGTTCAGCAGACAAGTCGATTGGGCGTGACAAAAACATAGTCGAAAATAAAATCCCTGCATCTTGTGTAAGGGCATTGGCAGTGTTGGAAAACTCATTTGCAATGCCATTCGAATCGAGTGCGGGAGGCACTGCTGATTTGGCAAGAAACGCCTCGTCAATTTCGATGGCTTCGTTATCACTTTCAAATGTATTTGTCCCAGCTAGTACACAGCTTGAATCATCTTCTGGAGAGAGAACCAGAATGAATCTTGTGACTCCTTTGCAGGCATAACCCTGCAAAACGGGCTCGAGAAGTCCCAGACGATAGGAGTATGTTTTGGATGAAAAAGAGTCGCCATTTCCATTGCATGGAATTTGGTTCAGAGTGTGAACGTCTCCTTGCCGTAAGATGGTGTCCTGTCTGCAGAACCATTCCTCTAGTATGGATTCTTGCTCGAAAGCAGTCTGGTACGCATGGGTAGACAGAGCCATCACGACAACCTCTGTTAGTAGGACGAGTTGCGTTGGAGAGATAGAGACTACGGGGTACCGAAATACATGAGGATAGAGTCTCTGCCATTCGTGAGGAACCTCAAGACCATCAACCTGCTAGGGTATGACACACAGCTGAGCTGCGACACTTTGTTTTATGACTCACAGTCTCGTCGCGTCGTGCCCAGCATATCAATGCACGCCTGTTACCTGTCTGGTGCACACAGAGCGGTGTGGGCGACTGCCGCGCTTCTGGCCAGTGCTTTTCTGCAAGAGAGACTGTGAGAGCGCGTGATGAAGCCGTAAAGGATAGAGAAACGCGAGATGGAGAGTGATCGTCAAAAAAGAGGCTCATTATGGTCGAGGACGAGACGCGACCGGGCCGATGCGGCGAGTTTCATAGGGCGGACAAACAAAAACAAAGCGAAAAATCCTTGCGTCTGGTTTCACAATGAGTCGAGGTCGAGGCTTTACCGGTCGCGGAGGTAGTCGCGGAGGCGGTCGTGGAGGCTTCCACCAGCGTGACGCCGGCCCTCCTGACCAGGTATTGGGTTTGTTTTCCTTCTCGGGCCTCGAGGCTTTCACCCACCCATTTTTGGTCACACAGAACTTGGATCTTTTGTACATGCCGTAGAGGACGAAATGTTCTGTGCATCCTCCCTTTCTGACAAGGTGCCCTACTTCAATGCGCCCATCTATCTTCAAAATAAATCTGTGATCGGAAAAGTCGACGAGATTCTTGGTCCCATCAACGAAGTCTACTTTTCAGTCAAGATGGGCGAGGGAATGGTTGCTAGCAGCTTCAAAAAGGGAGACAAGGTTTACATTGGTGGAGACAAACTTCTCCCGATAGAGAGATTTTTGCCCAAGCCAAAAGTAGTGGGAGGTATGCGCAATGTACTTACGAGTCATGGTTCTGACGACTTGTTTCTCCCTTAGGTGTTGCAAGTCAGTACTTCATTCCACCGGCATTCTTTGATAGATTACTTTTCTTCTCCTTTCAGAACGTGGCCGTGGCGGTCGTGGAGCAGCAGGTGGACGGGGCGGGCGTGGCGGGGCTCGAGGGTTTCAACGCGGTGGCGGGGCTCGCGGGGGACGGGGTGGTACCCGAGGCGGGTTTGGAGACAGGGGCCGGGGGGCGCCTAGGGGCGGAGGATTTAGTGGAGGTCGTGGTGGCGGCGGACGAGGTGGCGGACGTGGTAGTTTTAGAGGATCATAGCTTTGCAGTCACCATTTTTTATTTTCTCATAAACACGATAAAGATACAAGCAACTGAGCCTTCAGAGTCATGGTTTTAGTACTTTAACCTCGTCTGTGGCAGCCTGGACTCGTTCTGCGCGTTCTTCCTGACAGACAGTCGTCTTTGTGCGAAGGTCAGAGAGAGCGGCAGCTAGATAGTGACGGACATGCCTGGTCCAACTCCTTGCCCAAGGCCGCTGTCTTTCGGAACCCCTCCTCAACGAGAGAGTGACGGGGTAACATTTCTGACAAAGTGGAGGTAAACATGGCGTTGTGCTCGAGATCATTCTGCATACCGTCGACATCGTCCGGTTCAGTCTCCTCAATCGCTTCTACGTGGAGTGCCGCCGTTGCTTCGGCATCAACGACACGCTGTTGATTGAAGAGGTCAAGGATGGTCCCCTCAAACTCCTTGGGCAGGGTTCGTCTTGTTTCCGCAATTCTCTTCTGCCACTGCAGTCTCGTATCAGCAAGTGACCATATCCTTCTATCGAGCGCCTCATCAAACGGCTCCGTATCTGGGGGCAAGTGAGGGGAGTGGCAAGTAGTGGGGCACAGACGCACTGTACTCCTCCTGGTCTAACGACCCAAAGTTGTGGCCATTGATACGGAGATTGGGCTGTGCCACCTCGAAGACGCGCTCTATGTACTAAATACGACGCGTCAGAAGTATATGACGGCGTGAAGAGAGCAAGGACCTGGTTTGCATAGGCAAGGAGCGCGTCGCGTTCTGCGGAAACGCCATGGGTCTGGATGTGTTCGTGAACAATGTCGAGAACGGTGGACTTGTAGTTAGCCTTGACACTGTGCCAGTCGTCGACGGTCGCAAGAGAGATGCGGGGAAAGTCTTCTCGTGAGTCCATCGATTACAGTACGTTACAATAATAAAAAACAAAATATTAATACAGCTCATCACCCCGCCTTGGCTCGCTTGACCACCTTGATCCCAAGTCCATTCTTTCCAGCCCCTTTCTTCTTCTTCAGCCCCAGCAATGCCGTCGACTTTTCACTAATCAGTGCCCGCGTAGACTCGGGAAGCAGACTCTCCACAGTCGGCTCAATGTCGTCCGCTTTGCGTTTGACAGTCACCGTGGCACCAGAAGCCCCGTCTGCAGGAAGTTTCGAAAAGATCTCTCGCACAAGCTTCTCGTCTTCCTCTTCAAGCCGTTTCCTCTCTGCATCTTCAGCATTTTCCACCTCTTCCATCCCTAGCTGCGCTAAAAGATCGACAGAATTTCCCACTCGCTCGTTCCGGGCATTTCTCGCTCGAATATCCTGTAATGCATCAAGGATGTCCATTTCTCGCTTCGAATCTGTCGTTCGGTTCTCAAGAGCTTTCATCGGATTGTTTTCTTCTTCTTCAAGCTTTGCAAGCCTATCTTCTTCCTCAACTGCCTTCTCTTCTCTCCACGGCTCAAAGTTCCGCGACGCGCCGTGTTCTGCACTGTAGTCGGTGTTCTTGGGATCCGTTTTAAAGGTAATTTCAGCCGAACATAGTGTGCTTCAGATTGGTTAGCAGAATGTATGGAAGAAGGCTCTGAAGGACATACCATTTGATGTAGAACCTGAAAATCTTAATACCATAGTAATCTTCTCCTTCAACAGTTTCTTTTCGTGCATTAAACTTCTTGCCTTTATATATATATTCACCACATGTATTGCAACGCCTGGAACTAGAATAAGGAGTGCAACAAAGACAGATGATACATACATCGAGAACGGGGCCATAAGACGGACAACTTGTTGTGAGTTTTTGGGTTGTTTCCTCCGGGGAATTAGGTCAGGATCAAAGTCCGGGGGGAAGTATTTGTTCAAGACTACGTATTATGTGAGTTTCAGACGTAGAACGAAGGACAGGCGTACCTTTTCGCTCAGACATATTGGCTTGAGGAGATGATCGTTCAAGAGAAAGGTGATCGGATCCAAACAAATCCTTCCACTTCACTTTCATGTCCCTCAAGTTCTGGAAACCGGGCACAGTTGGTCCAGGCAGCACTCTTGATAGAGCCACAGAAGTCGAGGGTAACGTCGTACCCTCTGCACCTGTTTACTCTCATCGTGAATATCTTCCTATCTTCAAACATCGTGCGCCCCAATTTTTATGCAACTACGATGCGATTCAAAGACCATCTACTCAGGAGACAAGTTGTTGCGTTGTGTCGAAAGCTCTGGTGTCATTATCGTCGTTGGCCAGACTGGCTGCGGTAAAACCACTCGTCAGTAGTGTCTTTCCATTTACGCGACAGTCTGTCTACTCGAGCAAACACCAGAACTTCCCCAATACCTCTTTGAAGCCGGCTGGGCTGCCGAAGGTAGCATCATCGCCTGCACACAACCTCGACGTGTCGCTGCTACTTCTGTTGCTGCACGGGTTGCTACCGAAGTTGGAACGACTCTTGGAGACGAGGTTCATGTCTACCCACTATAACAACATGACCGCTAAGACATGCTGAAGGTAGGTTATACTATCCGGTTTGAGGACGTCAGCAGCAAGGATCGAACACGAATACTCTACCTGACTGATGGAATGCTTTTCCGCGAGATCTTAGTTGATCCTCTACTCAGTCGCTACAGTGTGATCATGGTATATCCCTCTTGTCCTACTACTGTACTGCAATTATACATTGCGACTCATAGATCGACGAAGCTCATGAGAGAAGCGTCTATACAGACTTGCTCTTGGGTGTCTTGAAAAAGTAGGTGAAGACGTCGTTGTTCGTTCAACGTCGAACTCAGTTCTACCTCTCCAGAATCCGTCGAAAGCGACCATCGCTCCGCCTCATTGTATCATCAGCCACTCTGGATGCAACGGCTTTTCTGGAATATTTTTCAGATTCTGAAAACCCGAATGACGTCATCATCGTCAGTCTAGAGGGCCGAATGTACCCGGTCGAGATTGCTTACCTCCAGGACCCAACTCCTGACTATGTCAAATCAGCAGCTCATACAATCTGGAATATCAATATGCGGGTAAGTCAAATTCTTCATTTCTTCAATTTTTCTTAGTTTGTACAGCATGGTCCAGGCGATATACTTGTTTTTCTGACCGGTCGCGAAGAAATCGACCGTTGCTTGGAGGAATTGGCCGAAATGTTACCGGCGTACGTTACTCTCAATCTCTGGTTTTTCAACAATCCTTACAACTCATATAATCAAAGGCTTCCTAAAACAAACTCGCGTCTAGTGCCACTGGCTCTGCATGCAGGACTGTCGACCGATGAACAGCTCAAAGTCTTTGAAAAATCAGAAAAAGGAACACGAAAAGTCATTATTGCGACGAATATTGCGGAGGTAGGACTCTGCGCTGACATTTTACATGTTTTTGAATCTTGTGACCAAGGCTAGCGTCACTATCGATGGCATCAAGTATGTTGTCGATTGTGGATTTGTCAAGGTATATACAAGACAAGGTCGTCACGAAGTTATTCATGTTTTCGTAGATACGGACATATAATCCCACCACTGCACTTGCATCTCTTTCCACCGTTCCGACTTCTTTAGCCTCTGCCACTCAACGGGCTGGACGTGCAGGACGTACTTCCCCGGGCATCTGTTACAGACTGTATCCCCCCTCAGTCTTTGAATCTTTGCCCCACTCGACACCAGCAGAAGTCACCCGTGTTGATATGACAACTCCTATTCTACAGTTAAAATCTTTGGGTATCGACGATCTGATGAAATTTGAATGGGTTTCCGCTCCACCTGCCGAAATTGTCCTCCGCGCTCTAGAGGGTCTTGTGGCAGCAGGAATGGTTGGTGAAGATGGGCGTTTGACACCCATGGGGCAACAAGTCGCAGAATGCCCAGTCGAAATCGGCGTAGCGAGGATGGTAAGTCAAACCTCGCCTTCACCTCTTGAAAAAGTATGTAATACTTCTCAAAAGCTTTTCAATTCTGTGGAGCACAAGTGCGGCGAAGAAATACTGACCATCGCCGCCATGACTTCTGTTCAAGTCAGTTGAAAGATGTTGCCTTTTTTCCTTTCTTATGCAGATTTCAGGACATCTTTATCATTCCAGAGGGTGCACAAGGAGCCCTTGCCGAGTTGGAGCGTCGTAAATTTACTGCTGAGGAAGGAGTAGGCAAACTCCGTCATTTAATCTGATCTTCACGTGTATTGCTCATATCTCTAGGATCACCTAACTCTGTTGAACGGTATGGGTCAATCTACAACATAGTCTACTCAACGGAACAATTTGGCAGCTTACAACGCTTTCACGAGATATGGCCGTTCATCCGCATGGTGCAGGTCGCATGCATTGTCTTTTAGAGCGATGTCAAGGGCTGTGTCAATCCGAGCTCAGTTGAAGAAATATATGCAACGCTTCAAGCTTCCACTTGAAAGTTGCGAAGGAGACGCACAGCGATTACGACGTTGTCTCATCGGCGGTTATTGGCGTAATGGGGCTAGATGGGTTGCTGACGGAACATATAGATCTGTTAGAGGTAATAAGGTTGGGCAATGTCACATGTTTTATCAGAATATTCGTTAACTGGTTATTAGGTCTTGCATGTTCACCCGACATCCGTTCTGTTCACACGAAAACCGCGATCAGGATGGGTCGTTTTCCACGAGATGGAGGAAACAAAAAAGACGCAGTCCGTATATTCTGCGACTCATCTGACTTGACTTAATTGGCAAATTTAGGATTCGAATCCTCACAGAAATTGAACCTGATTGGTAGGTAGATCGGGTATTCATTCATCAATTCGACATTCATTTCACGTAATCGCTAGGTTATTGGACCACGGACACAAATACGGAGACATAGATAGGTAGTATATCGTATGGTCGCCTACTTAGACCCCGGTCTCGTACGATCAGTTACTTTGACTTCCTGAGTCGGCCGTCTGAACAGTTCAGGAAACAGGAAAAGAAAGGTTCCTGGGTGAATGATCACAAATGTATCCTATAAGATCAACCATTGATTGGAAAATCCTACTTGACACACATGTTTTGATGACCGTCTCATGGTAGGCGTATTTTCCTTACGCCACGGCCTCACAGGACTTCTTAGTCATAGAATTTTGAAAAAAAGCTAGGTGTCTGCCAAATATAACTTGTAGATTTGATTAGTTCCCTCTCCATCATCAAAAAAGACCTCTTGTCTAATTTGTTGTATGTTTTTGTTTCTAAGGCAAAGACACCATCAATATGTTCTATTGCATTAGTTGTGTTACATTGTTCTTCAAGATGTGCTGTGACACACCTGGAACCTCTAACACCACTGTTCTGACATCACTTGATGTAGTGCATGATTTAGTGCCAAAAATCT
This sequence comes from Termitomyces heimii, assembly GCA_003313675.1. Classification (NCBI taxonomy): domain Eukaryota; kingdom Fungi; phylum Basidiomycota; class Agaricomycetes; order Agaricales; family Lyophyllaceae; genus Termitomyces; species Termitomyces heimii. Next base: position 8,472 of record QLON01002031.1, on the reverse strand, counting down.
ACATGATGGCAAAACTATACCCCTAGAGATCTGAATAGAATGAGGCAATCTTTGGCATTGGCACAAGCTCTTGACATGCACAGTGCTACAATCTGGAAGCAATTGATGGGACAAGAAGTCTTTTAGTCTGAAGAATGACTGGGAGTGGAAGGATGTGAAGGTAGAAGCTAAAGAAATAGTGAGTTGTTCTAACATTTTTGTGTTCTAGCAACAATAATACTCTTGTGATGGACTTACAATTCAAACCATATAGCAATGTGTCAGGTCCTGCTGACCTGGGAGCTCACTTTGTTGAGCAGGAACCTACTAGCTGAGTCTTTCCAAGAATGGAAACTCACAAAGAAATGAAAGGTTAACACTGGAGTTTAGCATGAAAGAAATAAATACAGAGGAGAAGGAAACTAAGAAATAGGAGTGGGAGATGAGTCTTGCAGAATGATTGTGCAGAGTGGTGTTCAAAGTGTTGGGAGTGATCTTGAAATGGTTTGGGGATGTGGAGGTTATTTGAAAATGCAAGAGCATTGTAGCTTATTGATTGAATCAGTGATGTTGGAGATTGGAGGAAGAAAAAAAGTGGGATCAGTGTAGCCCTACCTAGGAGAGTGTGGTGAGGTTGTGATATTCCCCCCCCCCCCCTCCCCCCTTTTGTAGAGAGGCCATGGAACTCCATGCATGTGAGAGTCCTGTGTCTTCTTCTGATTCTGCTAGAGTTGAAAAAAGAAATCAAGAATTTTTTTGGATTTTCCCACAGTCCTCTCCATGTCATCCCCCACAAGTCCCATTCTTTGAGTCCTGTCCTCTTCTCAACTAACCACATGAATAGGTGGATAGAATACAAGGATAAGCAATTCCATCATGACTTTGTGGTGGATATAATGGAAATCAACCACCTATATAGTGCATGTTGGTGCTTGTCACCACTTGTCCAGCTAACTCCTTCTGTAGACTTTCAGAAGCAAAGAGAGGAGCATTATGTTGCTCTGGCAGTGCTCCTTTACTTGTCACTGGTCCTTTTGTTGTTTACTAATCCCATTAGTTTTCTTTTGCCTCCTGTTCACCTATAGACATGCCCTGGTGCTGGTGTGTTAGCTCTTTCAAGTGACATGCCTCCTACTCTCTATGAGGTGGAGAGAGCCTTAAATCAGTTGTCTCCTTCCTCTGCCTCTTTCTATAAATAGTGTTGCTCTCATGCTTTTATGCATATTCCTTTGTTTCCACTGTTTTGTGCTCTTACTTTTTTCTTAATGCAATTTCTGCCATGCCCAGGGATTGTCTTGCACCTTGGTGCTGATGCATCCCTGGTCTTGGCAAGGCATAGTGACCTGCAAGTTCTGCTGGTCAAAACACATCCATTGTTTTTTTAAGCTTTAATGGACAGTAGCATAGCTTTTGGAGTCTGGAGGTTGGGATTCTGTGTTGATTTATGAGGTCTTGGGTGGTAAGCATCCTAGGCCATGGCACCAAGCAGTGGGGTCTCCCATCTAGGAGCAAATACAGGGTCAAATGGTGGATTATCATATGTTGAGTAGGGACTAGAGACAAGTTAATCATCAAGTTAATGTTGTCAAGGAAGGATTTGTTATTGAAGAAGAACCAGTTGATGTCTAGGTCAGAAGCTTTGGGCATGAAGAGCAGGGGTGAAAGGGGGAGGAGCTGTCAATTAGGTCCTACTAACCTAGGGGCTCACTCTGTTGAGCAGAAACCTATTAGTTGGGTCTTGCCAAAAAGGAAAACTTACACAAAGGAGAAGTTATTATGCCAGAAGATAGCATAAAGGGGTTCTAAGAAACAGGAAGGAAGGGTGAGTTACAAAAAGAAGCAGGAATATGGAGAAATAGAAATGAAGATGAGTGATTATTGTAAGTAGAATCAGAATTGGATAGCTAAGAAACAGAGTCAAAACAGGAGTAAGGAGAAAATATAGAGGTGAGACTGGATTAGAGAAGAAAAAAAGAGAGAGAGAATAGAGGAAACAGAGTAGCTAGTAGTATAGAAAGACAAAAAGTAGTGGAAAGGCAAAATGAAGAGAGACAAAGAAAATCAGGAAAGATTTGGGGAGTTAGAGCTAAGTTGAGTTAGAGCTAGATTGAGTTAGAAGGAATGGAGATGGAGTGTGATAAAGACTTGAAGAGTTAGAAATGGAGGTTGAAAGTGAGATGAGACAATGCAGAGACAAAGAAAGTGGAGAATGGAAAAAGGAGATAGATTTGGAAATATAGATGAAGAGATAGCTAAGAGAAAGAGAGAGATGAGGAGGAAAAGGGAAATCAAAGAAATTGAAGAGACTGGGAAACTAGGAGAAACTATGGCAGGCTAAAGCAATATCAAAACTATTATACTGATTATGGAGACCTTCTCTAAGTACCTATAGAGTATTTCAAACTTTGGGAGTGATTGTGTATTGGAGAACATTGAGTGTTAATGAGATTGTGTAATAAAGTTACTAGTTTGCAGCTTACAGTATACACTTACTGAATTAAACCAGTTTCAATCTATTGTTAATGTATCTACACAAAAAGATAATCTGCTTACAAAGCAGCTAAGTACAGTAATATATAATAAAATAATAAAATATGTAAATAAATAAAATAACTATAATAACTATGTAAATATATCTACATAGTGCATTCTGCTCTGCTACACATCTCCCAATCAGACTATCATATAATCTCAGTAGTTGTGGTGGTTAAATTACTAGTAAATCTGGTATGGGGGCAATAAAAAAATCACCTGGCTTTTAGAATGGATTAGCTGTCATATCATTCATCATATCCAAATGTTGTAAGCATGAAGATCCTGCCCAATGAGATAGTATATTCCATTTTGGAATGCTTTATTGAAGAGGTGTCAATTGCTTTGCTACTAGTCACCTAGAATGGCTTTATACTATTCATCCCACTTGCTAATAGACTGTGAAGTTCTATACTAGTTAAGGCATTGATACCTCTCATTGTCAATGGCTATTGCTGCCAAAGCAGCATGAACTAGTTGTTTATCAGTGTGTGGAGCTATTGAAGCTCTAAAAGGTTGCAGGGAAAGCCCCAAAGTGCCACTTTATATACCTTGCTTATAAGAGCACTGGCAGCATTGCCAGCTTGTTTGGCCTTAAAAAACTTAGCTACTTACACCTCTTGCTCCATAAATACTGTGTTAGTTATTAGTAACCAATAAAATTAGGGCCCTAGCTCTATGCTAAAGAATAAATTCTCTACTAAAGCTATAGGCAAAAAAGGGATCTTTGCTTGGAGGGCTCTTTATAGCATATCCTCTGAAAACAGTATATCAATGTAGATGTACTCTTCCAGCTGTTTGCCTTGCTACTCTCATTGCAAGTAGAAGGCCTTGGCCTCCATTGAGTATGCACTAATACTTGTGAATATTATGACTCTACCATACTCTTCTAGGTACAACCACACTAATCTTCACCTTTCTCTATTTCTAATACCTAATCATCACTAATCCAATTACTAAGATCATTAAGTTCCTCTATAGCTACTACTTCTTAATAACTAAAATATGCCTAATTCCCTCAATAGAGTTAAATAACTTCTGACACCACACAAATGCTACTTCAAATGATTGCCCCATGAGTTCTAACTTCTGCATAATCATTCCACTATTTAATTTTGCTAATGCTTAATTTTCTCTGGTATATAATCATTTCCAAAGCCTGAGATATTTCACAAGTACTTAGGAAGAAGCTCAATAATCAATATGCTAGTTTTGATATTGTCTATACTTTGCCAATCTTTTCTATCTCTCTCAGTTTTCTTCATTTTTTTATCCACTTCATTTTTTTATATCTCTATCTTTAAATCAATCTTTTTTATTTTTTTCAACTTTTTTTTTATCTTCACTTCATCTTATTTATTTCTCTCATCTTCATTTCTAGTTCCTTAAGTTTCCTTTTTACTCTAACTCCTTTTTTTAGACTTGATTCAGCTTCAATCTCCCAAATTCTTTTGATTTTCTTCCTTCAACTTTATTGTATTTTTTTTACTTCCTTTTTTTCCTCCCACTTTCACTATTAGCCCATTTCTCTCTATTTCCCTTCTCTTTTTTACCCTTTAATTTTGTTCTACTTCTATTTTATTTGCTTACTTACAACTTCTATCTTAACTTTGTATTTTTTATTTTGACTTTATTTCCTTACTATTTATTTCTAATTCCATTTATATTACTTTTTTTTTTAATTCCTTAATCCATTCTATTTCTCCATATTCTCTGTTTCCTTCCTATATAGTTCATTCTTCTTTTCACTTCCTTATAATTTCCTTAATACTAATTTTTAGTACTAATCTCTAGTTTCTATGTAAATTTCTCTTTTCAATAAGACTCAACTAGCAGGTTTTTGCTCAATAGAGTGAGCCTTTAAAGTAGCAGGATTTGATATAATATTAAGACTCTTCCTACTCATTAAATCTCTTGAAAATCATAACCTATACCTAATCTACATGAGCCACTATAATTTATAATGTTGATTAATATAGCTGACTTATCTACAATTACAATGTCAGAGTTTTTCCAATGACTTTTACTCATCAAAACTCCTTTGGCACATCTACTACACTGTATATAAATTGCTACTAAATGATGGACTCAATGGAATATACTATGGCTCTCTTAATTAGTCAAAAATTAAGGCTTGACTAGTATACACTAGTTTCTCAATTTATATCTGGGTTTTTTATCCAGCCTTACATGAAAAGACTCCCAGTGATTCTCTCAGCTTCATAGTTTGCTTCAGTATTAGCCTGCACTAGTTTTTTTATGGCTGCTTCAATACTACTTTGAAGTTATAAGTGCCAGCCTCATATCACCTTTGTATACCTACAGCTCCCTTCTTTGGGACCTCCAATTGCTTATGCAGCTATGGCCCCCACACAACTCTTTAAACAAAAAAATATATCTGAGGCTGGGAAAAGTCTTCTACCTCAATAGCAGGAGCAAATAGAAACCTATGCATAGTAGTGCAATAAGATCCTTAGGAAGCTTTGAATCTTAGAATTAGAGTTCTTTTAAAGGGCTTAGGCTCTCTTGTGGAGTTTGGAGCAGCCAATTACTATTATCACCTCTAAAATCTGAATTGATCAGATATTGATGTTCTACAAGCTCTAGGAGCAAGGAAACCTCTCATTTCAGACACTTTAAATTCTCAAAAGTAATTCAATGTTGTTAATATGTTTGTTTCAACAATGAAACAAGATAAAGCTATTGATTATCAAAAAGTCTGAATAAAAACAGACTTCTGCTGAAAACTGTAAGCAAATGACATAGCCAGAACTGCCTTAAAAAGCCCTTTTCAGATCATGTTAAATCAGCCTTATTAGTGGCCTAGATGTTGAGAAATCAGCTTATCAGTATTTTGATCTAATGCACACCCAAATTAATCATGTGACATGTGCACCTAAAATAATCATGTGACCACTATGCTCAGATTTCCAAAGTCAGGTGATTTATCTTTAGGAAAGCATTATATCTTAATAATAAAATAGGCATATTTTAGCAGGAATATATGTGAACTCTTACATATTGGGTATCATTTTGATTGTCTAATCATTTCACACACAATGAAAGTTGTTTGAAGACATTTCCTAGCAAACTAATAGAAGAATCAGTGATTTAATGGGAAAAGCTAAATTTAAATTAAGCAGGTATTGGTAAAATGCTTATATCTTAATAAAAAGACCACCAAACCCTATTGTGTTTAGTATTGTTGGAAAGGTCTAATCAATACACACCTAATGAAAAAAAGCATTGAAAATATTGGTGAACCCTCTCTTGGCTAAAAAAATTTATATTAAGTCTCTTAAAACTGGAAAATGGAGGCTCAATAGCTAGAAAATGGCTAAAAATAACTAGAAAATGTCACACATTACAAGGAAGAGAAATAATATAAATAAAGGAGAATTCTATGATATTCAGCAGGTTGCTAATTGCTTATGTTTAGAATTTCTAGAAAGTGAATATTTTAGGCCCAAAGCAATAATATACTTTAAGTTAATAGTTTAATATGTTTTTTGAACTTTCTTTTGGTGTAACTAAGGTTGCATTGACTGAAAATCAATAAAATTTATTACTCACCTATATATTTTATAAAAGTACTTTGTGAAGTGTAATTTAGCTCCAAAACTTAGTAAAAGCTGGTTTATTTGTGATTGCCTCTATTCAAATTAATTTAAATAACTTAATTTTGCATTATTGTTGGAATTGTTAAGATTATTAATGTCTAGCATTGTAGTAATTATGTGAATATAGCTACATAGTTATTATAGTTATTTTATTTATTTTTATATTTTAATGAAAAGACCACCAAACTGTTGAAATTGCCTGATGGATGCATTTCACTATCCACTATGATCATCATTCTACTCCAAGTTCAATCTATCACATGTATTCACATATGATTATTCTTTATTCACATGTACATAGTTTTCTAGCAGTATATAAACTGTAGATACATCACCTGAAGTCCTCACTCTTTCTGACTTTGGACTTCAGCTTTAGTGGCAGTTTCTGTCCCCTGTGCTTTGCCTGTCTTCAACAAGTGGTAATGTACTGGTGAGATGAGCAGACTCTGAAACTAGTGCTGTACAACCATCCAAATAAGCAGAGTTGTTGCATTTGATTGTAGCACTAAATAACTCTTTTCCATTTAACCAGAAATGCATGGCCTTTTTATCAATGTGAATGTTATAGCCTTTGTTTCTGGTCAAATATATACAGGATAAGAGATTATTTCGGAGTTGTGGAACA
>QLON01002018.1:0-29271 GCA_003313675.1 Termitomyces heimii | reverse complement strand
CCATTTTATTGTCAAGAGGTGATGCTAAATTGATGGCCTGGCACAGCCACAACCCCATTTAGCAGTAGATTATCTTATCAGTTGATGTGATCATATCTCTGATGATGCTATCAGATCCCATCAGATCTGTGGTGATTGCCTTGATTTGTCATTAGTGCATCAACCAACAGCTCTATTGAGAATGCTCAAGGTTTACATAAGATAAATTACCTGATTTCCAGAACTTGAGCAGGGTCACATGGTTATAGTCACATGATAGATTTGGATATGCATTGGTTTGAAATACTAATAAGCTGATTTCTCAGCATCTAGGCTACTAATAAGGCTGATTTAATCTGAGATGGAGAGGGAATTTTAAGGTAGTTCTGGCTATGTTATTTACCTACAGTTTTCAGTAGAAGTCTATGTTTATTTAGACTTTTTGATGATTAATAGCTTTGTCATGTCTCATAGTTTGAAACTAATATATCAATATATTGGCTCCTATACTAGCATCTGTGATCTTTATCTTTGCATCAAGCCCTGCTATTAGCTTTCCAATGGGTCAACTTCATTCTCTTCTAATTTTCATTGAGCATTGAAGTGTAGCCTCAGTAGACTTCATTACTGAGCTGCCAGATGCATATAGATACAATGCAATTATTGTTATAGTACACCTTTGTGGACAAAGAGCTCACTTTATACTTTGCAATGAGAGCAGTTAACTTGTATTGACAACATGTGTAAAAGCTGCATAGCTTATCCAATGCCTATATCTCTGACTAAGAACCACAGTTTGTAGCTGAGTTTATCCAAGAGCTCTATTGTCTTCTCAATATAAAGCTCCACACCTATATAGCATATCATTCTTAGTTAGATGGGCAGACTGAGTATGTAAACCAGGAGCTAGAGCAGTACTTATATCTTTTCTACAATAAGCAGCAAGATGATGAGATAATTTACTACTTGATGCAGAGTTTCAGTACAATAACTATATTCATGCTTTCACACAAGTATCTTCCTTCTTTTTGAGAACAGGCCACTACCCTTAGATGGGTTTTGAACTTCAAGCACACCCCTCAAAAAATAAGTTAGTGAACAAGTTTGCCAACTGAATGAAGATAGCACAAGAAGAAGCAAAGGCAGCACTAACCAAAGCTAAGGAAGATATGGCATGATACTATAACCAAGGTTATATTCCTGCTTCTAAATATTAACCAGATGATAGAGTATATCTTGATGCATCAGACATTTCCACCACTTGGCCCTCTAAAAAGCTATTCCACCATAACTTAGGCTCTTTTATGGTGGAGCATCAAGTGAGACCCTTAGCCTACCACTTAAAGCTGCTCTTAGCAATGAAGTAGCTGCATCCTATCTTTAATATAGTTAAACTATCCCTAGCATTGACTGATCTAATTCCAGGATATCATCTCAAACCCCCTCTATCTTTAGTAATCCTTGACAATGAAGAGAAGTATAAAGTAGAGGAGATATTAGACAGTCACTTCTTTTGATGCAAGCTCCAGTTCAAGGTTAAGTAGAAGGGCTATAGAATTGAAGATATTTCTTAGAAATTACAGAAGAATGTTTGTGCATCTAGTCTTTCTAAGCTATTTGTAGACTGTATTTGCTTACTCCAGTGAATTGTATTCTTCACAACTTCTTCTATCCAGTGCATTAGGGCAATGCACTTTAGAGAGGGGGGTTATGTCAGAAAACCACCCTTTTAGAAGTCTCTTACTCCAAGTTTTCTTTCAACTTCCAGGCTCTTTTACTCTAATTCATTTGCCTTCAACTGCTTTTATCAAATTCTTCACTGGCTAAACTATGAAAACAACCTTCCTTATTGGTTTGGAGCCTTTGTCAGACTCTGAAAAATGAATTACTTTTGCCCTCATTGAAAGTGATCCAATTTCTCACTGTGACATCAGTCACAACAGTCACACTGCATGATATTATGTGATAGTGCCACACTGTAACATTACACATAACTTGATCTTGGAATATTTTCTATTAATGGGCAGAGTAAATCCTTAAACTTATGCTTTTTGAATATCCTTCTGCCAGATTAGCACCTTACTATATGTACTTATATTACCTTATTAATACAACTTTGGATCTCCTTCTGCCAGCTATGTAACTGAGCCATAGCCTCTAGAGGTCACCTTTATAATGGAGGCAAGGCCAGTCTTGCTGGGGATAATTGCTCTAAGCATAGGTTTATTGCCTACACTACTCATAAAAGATAAGAAGAAAGTTCCTCCACTAAGGATGTGAGCAAAAAGGGAATTTTTGCTCTAGAGGCCTCTTTTAGCACACTCTCTGAGAACAACACATTGATGTAAATATGCCCTTCTGAATGTTTGCCCTGCTATTTCCATCATGAATAGGAGGCCTTGACCTCTACTGAGTGAATACTCATGCTTATAGACTTATATTTCTTATAGGATGTGATTGATATTACAAACTCTAGTCATGATGATGCAACCTTAAATGTGTTACTTGCAAAGTGCTGCAGTAAGCAGAGGGCTGCTAGGATACTAATATCCTTATATAGAAGAGTATTAACTCCAGGCCAGCCTTCTGGCCTAGAATCACAATGCTCAATCTAGTCAAGTAGAAAAGCATGTCATTCACTCCTTGCTAAAGTGCTCTTTTGCTAGAGTTAGTATTCTGACTCTAAAAAGTTATCTGCTGCTTGCAAGTAGCTGAAATTGCAAAAAATCAGTTTTGTACTAAGCATGCATGTGATTCATATGATTCATCATCTAACTGATGAGGATGACAGCCTCTGCATTGTAGAGAAAAGTAGCATCTGCAAGTACTTATATCTGTTATTTTAAAGTCTCTGCAGCAAGAATGCCAAGATTTAGTCTTAATAATGGGTGGGCTCATTAGTCCATGCCTTTTCTTGATTGCATTGATTATGTGATGGCTCTCTTAAGCTAAACTTGGATTGTTGTGGCTTCTTCAGCCACTAATCAGGAAGAGCCTAGAAGCTCTCTGTTGGTGCATCCTCCAGCCTCCTACTCTTCTTTTTTATACTAAGAGCTTTTGTGCTCTTAGCTAAGACTTCAAAGGTGTGAGAGGCAGCTCTGCCTCTCTTAGCAACTGGCACCTCTGATAGGGCATTTGTTTTAGTAGGCACTAAACTGAGGCATTGCACCACATACTCTTCATAGCTAAAGAAGCATCATCATTTCCAGCATACTAGCCATTTCTGAGTAGTGTGCCAGACTTACATAGGGCAATATAGGTGGTAGTCTCATCATCTCTACTGCTATCTCTAAGGCTTGCCTCCATACTAGCACTAACTAGAGGTTCATCTGTCCTCTATACACTGCATATTGAGGTTGATTCCCAATATTCTGTAGCAGATAGCCACCTGTCATTGACTGCTGAGGCAGAAGTCTGCCTACTAGTGCCTGTTGGGGCTGTTAGCTTCCTTGTACTAATACTTGTGGCATGTAGCTGCCATTTATTGTCTGTTGAAGTAAGTAACCCTTATTTGCTGCTGCTGCTGCTGTGAAAACTCTATAAACTGCTGTAGTTGGCCTTACTAGAGCACATTTTGGAATAGTGGAGAAGTTATCTGTCCTTTCTCCCTTCAGCTAATAGCAATACTGATGGCATTTAAAAAAAGTGCACTGCTTGTGCCTGGATGTGCTGCTGTTGCTGCTGCTAAATATCTTGGTTTATGGGTGTACTGTCTATAAATGAGGAAAATAACTGAAAATAAAAAAACTTTTCTTTAAAATATATTTCAGCTACAATAACTAATCAATATAACACAGTTATAATTGAAAATTCTCAATCAATTAGATAATAGGGCACTTATCCAACTGATTCAGGCACTTAACTCCCTTCAATTCAAAGTAGCAATTCAATGCTGCTAGCTTGGCACAATGGAAGTATAGCTCTCATTGTAGTATTTTCTAAAGATCACCTTATCTCAAACTCAAGCATGTTGTACCCACTCCATTAGTGACTGATAATACTCTTAACAAACCATTTGTCATCATCCTTAATCCTAAAATCATAGGGTTCTGGAGTTGCCCTATTTAAAAACAATGCATCATTCAATACATTGTATAGTTGCAGCAGTGACATATAAAACTTCAGAATAATAAGCTGTTTCTGGAATGCCTGTGGCAACTCCAACACATGGGAAGTACTAGACTTAGCATTCAGCATGCAGTGCAGCCCCACTCATTTAGAACAGAGCTTGCCTGCCTGTTTCCTAAACAATTTTAGGTTATATAATAAGAGATAGATTAACTCTCTCACTGATATAGGTAGATCCTTCCACTAATGCTGATTAGTGTGCTTTGCTTAGAAGAAGCATGTCTCAATGTGCCCTCATAATGTTTTCCAATGCCTGTCCTGCAAACTTGACCACTTCTTTATAGGCTACTAGGGCAGCATGTATCTTGCACAGTATTGAGGGCATGTATTCCTCATTCAATTTGAAGAGTGCATATTCTATGAACTCTGATACACTTGTGTTGATTGCAAACTCAGTCTTTGGACACCAATCTACCCAGACCCATTAATTAGGGTAAACTACTGCTCTAGGTATCTAGCCAATACTGTAATTGGCCTGCTCTGTCTGTTTATCTATCTCAAGATGAAATGATATAGACATCAAGAGCCTTGCTTATATTCCTGGTTTTGTGAGCCAAGCATTTAGACTATTACAATAGTTCTATATTGAACCATGGCATAACTTTCTACTATGCCCAATTATAGTGCTAATAGCATATCTAATTCTTATATAGTAATTTCATATACATAAGCAAACTGAGGCATAATGCCCAAACATCATTGATCACCTTATACAAGTAGTCATGCATTGCTTCTCTATGCATCTATATAGCTTCCCACTATTTAGATAACCTGGTTGCTAAATTTGCTGCTTAGAAGAGGGATTTGCCTCTTGCACTTTGATAAAGGCAACCTGATCCTTTCTTGCCAGCTCTATAGATGCCTTTTCCCTGGAAAGCAGATCTAAGACTTTTGCTTTGATATCTACCATTAGCATTTACTCTTAACATTTGATTCCAGTTGAGGAAGTCTCCTCAAATATAATTGTGACATTATTTGGCTTCTGGGGAAGGTTGGTTCTTCTAGGCCTGAACAACAAAGTGCTAATACATGTCATTAATGAGCTTAGTGTCCTTAAAAATAATGTCCTGGTCATCAATAAAGAAGTCTTTCTTATCTTGGAGGTCACTATTGCATATATGCTAATATGCAGCATGATTATGTTCTGTTATAAGTATACAAAGCAGTGCAAGCACCTCACTCTCCACTTTGTAAGCTATGCTAGCTTGCTTGGGCATATTGGAGCAGCTCATTATAATTTCATAGATGTATTCATAAGGGGGTTCCTCTCTCAATTTATTAACTATTGAAGTCTGAAACTCACCTTCTATATCTACCTTGGGCATTTTCTGTGCCTATGCCAGAGCCTTGATTAGCTCTAATCTAACTTGTTGATTGTGGTGAGAGGAGCATTTCCCCAACATTTGGCTCAAGGGGGTTGATCCCCCAAATTCCTTTGCAGCCTTGCACTGCAAGTACAATTGGAGCTTCAATAGCACTATACAAATAATAAATTCAGTATATTTCCTGCTATATATATGGAGCATATTATACTCTTGTTAACTGAGTCCTACTATATGTACCATGGCATAGTGCTTAAGTCATACTTGTGTAGTAGACTTCTTCACTTCTAAGTGCAGCTTCTAAAACATCTGCAATTACATGGTGTGTGTGGGCTTCAATCACTGATCTTTAGCCTTAATGTTGTTATTTGTTGATAAATCCAGATTCTCCTCTGGTCAGCTAATAGCATAACTGGCTATTTCTCCACCAGATGCTTTGATAGCCTCTCTTCCTGAAGCTGCAAGCTTCTCTGGCACCTCCTTAAGGGCAAGTTCTGCCCTTCTCATAGTAACTAGGCCAGATGAAGCTTGCTTGGCTTCACTATTCCACTTTTTTAAAAAAAATCAATTTATTCATGCATAATGCAATAGCTACTATGTTACATGGTACTACTGAGATTTACAAGAGCTGCTAAAATCTAGTTGTGCTTCCCTAGTATGCCTGAAAAGTAATCTTATTGAGGTCTGGAGTGCTATATAGCCTAGTGCTAGGAGCCAAGGGCAGGTGTTCAAGTAGCACAGCAGTGCTCTCAACTCAGGATATAAGGTGCAAGAGAGGATGAGAAGAGGTAATATGCTAATGCTAAAATCAGTTAAGTGTATATAATGTATTAGATTGTTGGTTATGAGTTTGTTTGAGGCCTGAGAGCCATCAGTCTGGGTGATGTAGTGCATTTTGGTGTAAGCTGGGAGGGAAATGTCAGTTTGGTTGGATTACATCATTTGAATCTATTAATAGCTTGAATGAACTGGAATAGGTTTTTTAAGGCCTCAAGTTTGTTAAATAGAAAAGAAAGGGACTCAGCTTTACAATGTAATTTATAATGCAAGAAGCAGTGTTATTTAAATTGGTAATGTCAGCATTTGACAATGAGGTGATGGATTATTTCTGCTGTCAAGTTGCTGCAATGGGGGCAGATGAGGGTCTTGAATCACCTGATTTGGAATAAGTAATAGTTGAGTAGAATGCATTGAGTATACAGTTGAGTAAGTAGGAATGATTGATGATGGTCAAAAAGCTGGATCAGTTTGAAGTATTTTTTGAATGGTAGCAACTGTTCAATCATGTGTGTGTTGGCAAACCAGGGTGACTTTGCCAGTGAAACCTTCATTTAGATAGGAGGAAGGTTAGAGCATCTTGTCAGGCTGTGCTGATGCTTGTTGGCAGAAGTTTGTGGCATAAAAAAGCTGAAAGAGCTTTTGAATTGCTAAAGTAGCCTTTGGAGGTGCATTACACTAGTTTATCAGTGTGTTTATTGGGTCAGAAATTGGCATGGCTAGGAATCTAATGTATCTGCAAGTTAATGATGTTGCAAGTGTGGTCAATCCATTTAGTGCCACCATGGAGGGCACAGCAGTGCTTTAGCACCCAAATAAGGCAGTCCTGCTTAGCATGCAGCTACTTAGCAGTGGTGTGAACATGGTCAAATAAGTAGTGCATATGGTGGAAGTATTGGTTGTTGAAGGCTTTAATTATTGCTTGACTGTCACTACTAATAATAGCTTGTGCAGTAAGATTGCAGACAAGGAGGGTTAGTAAATGAAGTGCTCAAAGGACATCCATAATCTTAGCCTTGTAAATGGTGTGATGAGATTTGTTGCTGAGGTAGTAGCAAAGGTGCTGCCTTTTAACTCCTTAGATATATAAAATAGCTGAAGCACCAATACCTTCCTCAAATTCTGAGCCATTGCAGTATACAGCTGCAGAGGCAGATATAAAAGTATTTTTAGCAAGAGTTAGTGCAGTGTCTTTGTCCTTAGCTATGGAAGTTAACAAGGAGAATGAGTAGTTTAGCCAGTGCTATATAGATTCAACAGTCTCAATTGTATGGAGATTTAGATTTATGAGAGAGAAGAGAAAGTGAAGTAGAGAGCAATGTCTAGCAATGAAGTGCTTGGCTGCATGCCTAGTTGAGGAGAAGAGGAGGTGGAAGGGGGGGAGAGAAAAGAGATACACTATGGCTTAGAGTAAGACCTTCTTAAAAAGGAGATTGATTAGAAGCAGGAATGCATAAACATCAAGAACATTGCCTGCTATAGTGTTAAGAGCCCCTGTAATTATCTTAGCCACATGGCATTGGAAGGGGATAAGTCTCTTAGTGACTGCAACTGAGCTGAGTCTCCTGTTGCTTTTGGAAGAGGTATAGATTGCAGTATACCAGACATCAGCAGCATAAGTAATAGTGAAAACAGTAATAGTATTGTAATGCTGGTGCATATATTAAGGCAGCATTCCACCTGACATATGAGAGGGATGTATCACCTGTTGAAACCACCAGGTGGTATATACTATAATCTTTAGGCAGTGAGCAGACTACCTAGCTTAATGTTGAAGATAATGCCAAGGTACTTGTATAATGGCACTGTCTTAACTATTTAGGAGGTCACTGTATCATTAAGATTGGCTTATAGCAATATGAGGTCCACTAAGATAATATCATGGGAGGAGCATGAGAAATTTATAAGTGCTAGTTTGAAGAGTTTAAATGGGGAGTAGTGAGAGGATGACTAGTCAAAACCACAACTCAAGTAGTGAACCATATTAATAAGAGTGCTATAGCAACTATTGAAGGTCTTATCTGTTGCTAAGAACATAGTATTATCTATAAAACTAGAGGTGAGTTTGTTTTTAGCATAGTTATTAGCAACTTTGATTAGGGGTGCATTGTAGAAGGCATAGTAGAGCATTGCTAGTAAATAGCTCTAAGTAGTTCCATTTAGAACTTTAAAGGACTTTAAGATGTAATTGTTGAATTTGAGCCTTATTCTCTGACCTATAAGCATGTTGATGTGAAATTAGGTTATTTGGATTAGTCTGAATAGAGGCAATCATAAATAAACCAGCTTTTACTAAGTTCTGGAGCTAAATTACACTTCACAAAGTACTTTTATGAAATATATAGGTGAGTAATAGAGTTTATTGATTTTTCAGTCAATGCAACCTTATTCACACCAAAAGAAGGTCCAAAAAGCCTATCAAACTATTGACCTGAAGTATACTATTGCCTTGGGCCTAAGATATCCACTCTCTGGAGATTCTGAGTGCAAGCAATTAGCAATCTGCTGAATGTTACAGAATCCCCCTCTATTTATATTATTTCCCCTTCCTGTGATGCATAACATTTTCTGGTTATTCTGAGTCATTTTCTGGCTATTGAGCCTCCATTTTCTAGTTCCAAGAGACTTGGTATAAATTATTCTAGCCAAAAGAGAATCCTCCAATGTTTTTGGTGCTCTGATTCCATAAATCATTGATATCTCCTGCAATTCTTTTTTAAATGCCTCCAGACCATGTTTTATCAGGTACAGATTGATTAGACCTTCTTAGCAATACCAAATACAATAGGATTTGGTGGCCTTTTCATTGAGATATAAGCATTTTACTAATACCTGCTCAATTTTCCTCAATAACTAAATTTAGCTTTTCCCATCAAATTGCTAATCCCTCTATCAGTTCACTACAGAATGTCTTTAGACAACTTTCATTGTGTGTGGATTAATTAATCAATCAAAATGATACCCAATATGTAGGGGTTCACATGTAATCCTGCTGAGATATGCCCATTTTATATTAAGGTGTGATGCTTTCCTTAAGATAAGTCACCTGATCTCCGGAAACCTGAGCATAGTCACATGATCATAATTACATAACTAATTTGGTGCACATGTTACCTGATTATAGTCACATAATTGATTTAAGTGTACATTAGATCAAAATACTGATATGCTGATTTTTCAACATCTAGGCCACTGATAAGGCTGATCTAACATGATATGGAGAGGGCTTTTTAGAGCAGTTTTGGCTATATTATTTTCCTACAGTTTTTAGCAAAAATCTATTTTATTTAGACTTTTTGATGATTAATAGCTTCATCTTGTCTCATTATTAAGACAGATGTATCAATGTGTTGTATGAGGTTGATGTAGCATCTTGAAATATGAGATTTCCTCATATTGTAAATTAAGCAGTTTCTGGCAATATTTAGAAAGGTGCATTCAATGTCAAAAAAGAGTATAGTAGCAATGTGGCCAGTGTGCTAGGCATCTTGGATCATGGAGATCACCATGTGCATGACATTAGTCATGTTTTTACTAAAGCATCCTCCAAACTGTCTGGCAGGGAGCATAGAGTGCTTTTTAGCTAGGAAAAAAAGGTCAATAGCAATAACCATGGAAAGGAGCTTTTCTATGCTATTAAGTAGGCCTTGGCTTCTCAGTAGTCCAGCATGCCTGGATTGCAGAGGATTAGAGTGGTAAAAATGAGTTATAACTCATAATATATATTGAGTTAAAAAATAGCTTGGAAAATGAAGTAAAGGTGATTAATGAAGATTTCTGTGCATTGCTTCAATATAGCATTTGAAATACTGGCAGAACTTAGAGTCTTATCAGGCTTGAGTTAAGTAATGGCAGAGAGGATGTAATTTCAGCTTGAAAAACTCATGCTAGAGAGCAGTTCAGAGTATATAGAAGAAAGAATGGAGAGAGAAAGAGAGAAATGAGGAAAGAGTGACTCAGCTAGGATTTTTGCCTTTTAAGTGTTTGTGGTGGCCCAATCTCCTATATTCTCTCAGTGAATCTGAAGCTTGAGAACCCTGTCACAAAAAGCATTATGAGTTTGCAAACAATGTATTTGTTTGCAGTATAGATTTGCCTAGCATTAATGAACTCTAGCCATTCCTACTAGTGCTTCTCCTTGGCCTTTAATATTGAGTCAGCCATTAGCTGGAAATGGCAGGCAGCTTCTGCCTTGGCAGGGTGATTAGTTATATTATGGAATTTATATGCTACATTATTAGTTTAGTTGTGCTTCTTCTTTAGAGCTGTCAGCTTTTTTATTCACCAATATTTGATAAAGAAGCAAGGCTTGTAGAGTAGGATAATGGAGTCACTTTTTATAACTTCATGTATCAATGCCATTAGCATTGAGATTTTGGTATTGAACTCTCTTTTCATCTATATGCACTGTGTTGATGAGCTTTGGTCAAGTTTTGCCTTCAATGAAGTGTTAAATACTACTTAGTCAGTCTTGTAAAAGTTCTTAGAAGGAGTGAATAGGGTGTAGTGAATGAGAAAATCCACCACTATAATGACTAAGGAAATGTATGCCAAACTTATAGAAATTTACAAAAACACCAATGTTAATATTAGCACCTTCTATATATATATTCACATGAACTGGCTTAAGTGAGATAGATCTTCTTCTTCATTAAACAACTATATTTCTGTGATATTAGCTGATTGTACAAAGCTCACAGCAATGAAAGACAAGTTAACCACAAATTTCTCACATTTATACTACTTAACTTCCTTCCTAAAGAAGAGATATGGAAATTTTTCTGTGCAATTATTCTAAATTCTATATTATCTGGAGACCACCTATTCTTCTCAGTAATTGTGGACTACCTCAAATTTATTGTAACTACTCAATAAGGATCCTTCTTGCTGGATGCTGCCCTAAAAATTAATGTAACCACCAAACAAAAATCAAAGACAAAATCTGATCTATAGTGCAATTTTCATAAGTCTGCATTCTACAATACATTCAATTGCTAAATGCTCAAAGAGAAAAAGGATGAAAAGAAAAAGAAAAAGGGCAAAAAAAAGACAAAAACAAAAGTGAATCAAGCAAGTCACAACTTCAATTCAGAATATAGAAACTTGAATAGTGCAGGTAGTGATTGGAGTGAGAGTATAGAGATTCAAATTACCAAGTCAATTTGTATCTTTAAGGCATCAATGTCATGCATTTTAGCTTATGTTGAGAGTGCTTCAAAAGACTTTATCTATTTATACACTATAGCAAACTCTAGTGCATTAGCACACATGACATTGCATCACAAATAGTTTGAGTGTAGCATATTTAAAAAACTCAACCTCTCTTAAAAAATCCACTTTGGGGACAACTCCCATATTAAAGCTACAGGTATTAGTACTGTAATGTTTGAATGCACAATTAATAGCTATACAAAAATTATAGAACTTGAAAATACATTATACATGCCCTCCTTCCAGCTGATACTCATATCAATATAGTGGCTTAATAAAGCCAGTTATTACACTGTATTTAAAAATGAAATATATAAAGTCAAATCTTCTAAAGGGTGTAAAATAATGCTTATGTGATTGTATAAGAGGAACCTATACTATCTTGATATTTTTTCCCCAACACATGCACTTGCCTCAATCAACATCAATATGTTACACTGATGTCTTGTACATATATTCCTAAACAGATTGATTAAAATGGTGAATAATGAATGCATTGAGGAAATCAACAAAACTATAAGCAAGCTAAGTTTCTGTGAGCTTTGCATATTGGCTAAATCAAAGAAGCTCCTCTTTAAGTACAAGAAATCAAGGGCAACTCAGTTATACACTCAGATATTGGAAGGCCAGTAAATCTGGCAGACTACCATGAAAATAGGTATTGAATCTTATTCATCAATGGATACAGGCATTTTCCCTAGATCTACTTTATGCAAAATAAAAGTGACATATTGTTATATGTTTATAAATTCAAAAATAACATCCAAACCTATCTTAGAGCCCAGATAGGAGAGCTCCATTTATCTAAAAACTTCATCAGCTTCTTCTGATTCAACAATAGGGGCAAATATATGAGAAAGAAATTTTAGGAAGAATTAGGCAAAATAGACATTATACACATTACAATAGCATCTAACATTTCTAAATAAAATAAGTTAGCCAAATGAATAAATTAGACACTTGTCAATACTGCAACTGCAATTCTTATAGAATTAGGGTTGCTAAAATCTTTTTGGTTAGATGCAATGGTAATAGCTGCTACTATCATTGGAAAAACACTAGCTTTTGGTTTAAAGGGCAGAGTGCCTTATAAAACAATCTTCAAATGCAAAGCAGACATTTCCTGGCTCTACCCATTTAGGTTAATAGCCTATGCCCTAATTTCCAAAGACAAGCATGAAGAAAAGTTCAGTGATAAAGCATGCAAGAATATACTCATTGGATATACTATTAAAAAAAAAAGCATACAAACTTTTAAATGTGAAAATGAGGAAAGAATTCAATAGCTGCCACATTCATTTTGATAAAATCACCTACTTGGATTTAGGATCCCCAAAGCTCAAAAAGAAAACTGCACCATGCTCAAAATATTAGTAGAAGCTAAATATGCTATAGCTAATTGTAAAAAAAAAGACTGTAGATTAAGATAGAAAAAATTCTGATTCCAATGACAAGCCAATAAGCAATGCCAATGCAGGGCCAGTGGAAGAGCAGCAGTTAGATAGTTTAAACAGAGAAAGTAAATATCACATACTAAAATCCTCATCAAATCTGTTAAGATTTCTATCACTAAAGATTCTACTTAAGGTTCTACAAAAGAGAAAAAGAACTTCTGATAGAGAACTACAGAATTCAAGTCTAGTGGGAGGCATTAAAGAAGAGAGGTGCTTAATGCACACTCAAAAAACTGTGTTGAGAAATGCTAATTATCATTAAGCAATAAAGCTTGAGAAATGGTGAAAGAAGCATAAATTTAAAAAGTGAGCCAAAATAAATCAGAGTCTAAAAAGATTGCAGACTAAGAAGATGCACTGCATTCTGCCTAAATATATAAGCATGAGCTAACAAATTAAAATTAAGTGATCTCATTGAATTAACTAAATTAGAAGATGATGATGAAGTTTACTTTGCAGAGATCTCTTAAAGTAGACTATCTGAATGCCCATTGCCCAAGAACACCAAACAAGCCTTTGAAGGCCCTGATGCAATACTGGAGGCCAGTATTATAAGAAGAAGTGCAAAATCTAATTGACAATGACACATTTGAAGTGATTTCAATTTCAAAGAAAGTAAAATCAATTATCTCCAAGTTAGTTTTCCATGTAAAGTACAATGCAAATGAAAACATTGAACAATACAAAGTACAAATAGTTGCCCATGGATTTATGCAAGTTGAAGGAATAAATTACAAAGAAATTTGGGCACTGATTTCAAATCTGGAGTCAATACACATAATACTTGCACTAGTTGCAAAGTATGACTTAGAATTGAATTAGATAGATGTAGCCACTACTTATCTAAATGGAGAACTGCAAGAGAAACTATACATAGTTCTTCCTAACAGTGTAAAAGTTCCTGAAGGCTACTGCTGGCATCTAAGACATTCACTATATAGACTAAAGTAAATAAGCAGAACTTGAAACATTACACTTAATAAAAAACTACAAAACTTAAGATTTGCACATTTAAATGCTGAAACTTGCTTATATATATACTAAAGAGACAACAAGGTCTGTTTTCTAATTGTTTATATAAACAACTTCATCTTTGCTACAAATTCATGTCACTTCCTCAAAAAAATAAAGCAATGCTTGGCAAACACCTTTAAAATGCACAATTTGAAAGCTGCAACTTATATATTGGGAATTCAAATCAAATCAAATCAAAAAGCATAAATCATCAGCTTGAGCCAGCAGCAGTACATCAAGGCCATTATTAAAAGATGTGACATGACAAATTCAAAGCCCACTTGGACTTCCATGGCTACAAGTTTGAGACTCACAACTGAAAACCCTAAAAGCAATGTTATAATTACTAATATGGAAATTGGAGGAAAATGTATAACATACTCAAGTATTATTGAATTCCTCATATACACCATGATGAAAACAAGGCTCAATATTGCATACACCATTAGAGTACTTAAATGCTTTAGTGCTAACTCAAAAAGGCATTACTAAAGTACTATAAAAAGAGTGCTACAATATTTAAATACTACTAGCAAAATGAAGCTATATTTTGATGGAAATGATGTGAAAATGGACATGTCTTTTCATGAATACTTCAATGCAGATTGGTCTGGAAATATTGACACATTCCAATTGACCTTGAGTTACATTTTTATATCAGTCTGCAGTGCTATAAGGTAAGTGAGCAAATGCTAGACTATAATAGCACTTTTTTTCAACCAAATGTGAATACATAGGTTTGTATTACATAAGACAGCACCTGGCATGGCTCCAAACTTTTTCAAAAATAGAAAACACATGCAAAAAGGGCCTTTGAACTTATTGTGCAATAATCAAGCTACAATAATCCTAATAAAGAAGCCTAATATTAATCTCAAGCCAAACACATTTAGTACAAGTACCATTATCTCCAAGATAACTTAGTAATTAAAGGTGAAGCTACTGTATAGTATGTATTCACCAAAGATATATTGGTGAATATATTTATAAAAATTATGGAATTATACCTCTTCACAAATGAAAGTGTCAAAGAAGAGTAATAACTTAGCACTACTAAGTAATATAAATTACATAGGTTCAGTTACACACTCTTAAAATGTTTTTTATTTTGCCTGCCACACCTCAGTTTGTATCATATAAATGTGCACAATACTAAAGTGTATACATAGTTATAATTTACTACATTATATTATTTATTTTGAATATCTAGTACATTTGTTTTATTTAAGTAAATGAATATAAAGTTCATACTATATAGATATGTACAATATTGAGTATATTTGTTTTGTCTAGGCAAAATCAAATCTACATGTCAATTGCTAATAGTGTGTGTATAAAATTCAGTAAAGCTTCTTAATAACTATGCAGTTATTATAATATGCTAAGTATAACAAAACTTTAGCAAAGTAAATTAGAGATACTATCTATAAGATAAGACAATGTGGCTAGGTGATAGACCAATAGTAAGGAGAGTCTGAACAGGTTTCTGATAGATACTAAGTTAATATAGTGATAGTGGTGATAAGAAGCTGATAATAGTAGTGGTGCAGTTATTATCAAAGCTATTAACAATGAAAGTGGATGGCTTAGTATATATAAATAGTTTATCATATCTCAGTAATGTTGGACAGCAGTGCTTGTTGTCAATAGTCCTGGAGATGGTGGAAAATTGATTATTTAGTGCTGCTCAGATAAGTTGCTAGGTTGTTGATAAATTTAATAGTTTATTGGCAAAGTTGTAAAATGTAAAGCAAAAAAAGTGAGATTAGAAAGTGTAAAGGTAATCTCTGAAGGCTGTAGCTCAGTTATACAGCTGGCAAAGGGAAATCTAAAGTATATTAACAATAATAAAATAGATATAAATAATAAAGTGCTAACTTAGCAGAGAAAGATCTAAAAAAAACAAGTTTAAGAAGTCATTCCACTAATTGATAAAAAATATTTCAAGATCAAGTCATATGATGGTCATGTGAGACATTATGGTGTAACATTATCACACTGACTAATTTCATAGTCATATCATAAATTATATGGTTATCAAGTTATGGAGCCATATAGATTAGATGACTTTTAAGAAGAGTTTCATTAGAGCCCTCATTAAAAGTAATTCATTTTCTAAATTCTGGCAAATATAAAACTGGGCCCCAAAATCAATAAAGAAGCTAGTTTTCCATAGTCTAACTAATTTGAAAGTTTGTTTTCATAATCTAGTTAATAAGAAGTTTGACAAAGGCAGTAGAAAGCAAATGAATTAGAATTAAAAGGCATGAAAAACAAAAGAAACCATGGGGATAAAAAATATTTTAAAGGGTAGTTTCCTAATAGTTTGCAAGATATTAAAAATAATTTCTTTTAATAACACAAAGAGAAGAAATTTGGTGATCTTAGTAATTAATCAATAATATTAGAACTTAGAGGATGAAATAATGGAGGTCTATATAGCCTTACTCTAAAGAGTGGAGTGAGTTATGACAGATTGTGTATATATGTTATAGTCAATTTTTCCTTAGAGTGAGGCAATTTCAACTATTCTCTAGGAAATATAAATACAATGCACTAAATGCCCATGTTGGAATTACTAATTATAAGCATGATTTTTTCTTTCAACATTGTCTTCATCACTGACTTCACTAAGATATTAAAGAGTTGGCCAAGTAGTAAGTTATAGGCCAGAAAATGTTAGATATATATCTAGAAGTAAAATGTGATTTTGTTAATAATACAAGAGACATTTTTAGCAAAGCCAACCAATTGATTAATTGATCTGTTGATGCTTTGCATGTTAAGCACAATTTTAGGATTATAGTAAGTTAAATAGCTATATTTAGGCCTTAGCAATTAAATTTTATAAAATGATAAATTTACAATTTACATAGTCATCAAGTATAGTAGTGGAGTACTAATATATAGTAGCAATCATAATTTTATAGCATCAAGACTAATTAGTATAGAGTATAAAAAATAAAGAAAAAATATATATAAATAATTTTACTATATAAACTTAACTGGCAAGATTAAAGCTTTACAGCTTATTTTTCACCTCAACTTAAAATTGCTTTAGTGCCCTTCATTTATAGCTCATCATTGGAGTCAACATTTACATATACAGTTCTTTCTTGACTATGTTTATAGAGATTTCCTATAAACATCACCTTTTATTTTATATTTTTTATAACTTTGCTTATTGATCATTAAAGTTATTGCCAACCTCATTTTATTGCTGCTTTCATCAACTTTTCATTAGCCAAACTGTAGAAACCAACTTTTTAATTGGTTAAGCTATAAGAATCAGCTTCATTATTAATCATAAAACTCAGTTTTATTTTTGCTAAACTTTAAGAAATAAATCACTTTTGATAAAAGCTTTAATAGAGCTTTTATTAAAAATATTTTAATATATATGGCTCTATGATCTGTGATCATGTGATTGTGACCTTACTGTGACTGTACTATTAGTCACACAAGTCACACTATATGATATTGATATATTTGTCTTAATAATGAGACAAGATAAAGCTATTAATTATTACAAAGTCTGAATAAAACAGGATTTTACTAAAAACTGTAAGCAGTTCTGCCAAAAACTGTCAGCAAATGACATAGCCAGAACTGCCTTGAAAAGCCCTCTCTAAATCATATTCAATCAGCCTTATCAGTAGTCTAGATGTTGAAAAATCAGCTTATTAGTATTTTGATCTAATGCATATCCAAATCAATCATGTGACTATGATTATATCATGTGACTATGCTCATGTGACTATGCTCAAGTTCCTGGAGATTAGGTGACTTATTTTAAAAAAAGCATTATACCTTATCAATAAAATAAGCATATCTTAGTAGGAATATATATGAACTCCTATATATTAAGTATTGTTTTGATTGTCTGATCAATCTGCACACAATGGAAGATGTCTGAAGGCATTCTGTGATGAACTGATAGAGGAATCAGTGATTTGATGGAAAAAGCTAAATTTAATTATTGAGGAAAATTAAGCAGACTTTGGTAAAATGCTTATATCTTGATAAGGAAACCATCAAACTCTATTGTTTTTAGTATTGTTGGCACTAAAAATATTAAAGAACCCTTTCTTGGCTAGGAGAATTTATACCAAGTCTCTTAAAACTAAAAAATAGAGGCTTAATAGCCAGAAAATAGTCCAGAATAACTAGAAAATGTTATATATCATAGA
This sequence comes from Termitomyces heimii, assembly GCA_003313675.1. Taxonomy (NCBI): domain Eukaryota; kingdom Fungi; phylum Basidiomycota; class Agaricomycetes; order Agaricales; family Lyophyllaceae; genus Termitomyces; species Termitomyces heimii. The sequence goes on along the minus strand of QLON01002018.1, from coordinate 11,196 downwards.
AAAAAGAAATAATATAAATAAAGGGGAATTCTGTAACATTCAGCAAATTAATAATTGCCTGCACTCAGAATTTCCAAGGAGTGAATATCTTAGGCCTAAGGCAGTAGTATACTTTAGGTCAATAGTTTGATATGCTTTTTAAATCTTTTTTTGGTATGACTAAGATTGCATTGATTAAAAAACAATCAACTCTATTATTCATTTATATATTTCATAAAAGTACTTTGTGAAGTGTAATTTAGCCTCAAAACCTAGTAAAAGCTGGTTCATTTGTGATTGCCTCTATTTAGAACATTAGTGTAATAATGTCACATCATGCTGTAATATATAATAGTTATATAATCTAACCTTAGATTATTTTCTACAACTAGTAGAGTGATTTCTTAAACTTATTCTCTTTAAATCTTTCTCTGCTATGTAAACACCTTATTACTTGTACTTATTATACCTTTATTAATACACTTTGGATTTTTTTTTCCCAGTTGTCTAATTAAGCTATATTTCCTCCAAAAGTCATCTTTATATAATTAAACATGAGAAAAAAACTCATTGGAGAGAGCTAATAGAAGTGCAATAAACTTTAGCCTATTTCTGCTTACTTCACTAGTATCAAATATACAGTCAATCTGCTTAAAGATAGTATTTATAGTTTTAGTTAAAAGTTTAAATAAAGTATACTTTTATTATAACCCACCCACATTCTTTAGAGTAAAGCCTTACTGACTCTCCCTTTTTTATTCTCTGAATTCTACTATTACTAATTCAATTACTGAGATTACCAAGCCTCCTTATATAAGCTGCAATTTCTGCACTTCAAAATAACCTTAGTTTCCTTATGCCATTATAAAAGATTATTTCTGACACTTTGCAAACATCACTTTGCATAATTATCTTGCAAAGCCTAACTCTCATGCAATTGTCCTGCCATCTAATCTTGCTAGTGCTCAATTGTCTCTGGCATACAATTACTTATAATGCTTAAGACACTCTATAAGTATTTAGAGAAGGTATTTAGTAATTTGTATAGTAGTTTTGATATTATACTCAGCTTTATTTAGTTTTAGTTTTTATTTTACTCTCTTTAATTTCTCTAGTTTTTTTACTCTGCATATCTCTAAATTCATTTTTTTTGCCTTTAATTTCTCTTTTTTTGATTTTTTTTTCTTACTTCATCTCATCTCAACTCTTTCCACTTCTTTCTTCAAAATTTCTCAAGTTCTCTCTTTACTCTCTACTCTTTTGACTTAACTCAGCTCCAATTCTTTGAATATCTCTGGTTTCATTTCTCTTTACTTTGTCTCAGAAATTGTTTCTAATATCTTGTAAATGCTGCTCTACATAATTATCTTACAAAACCTACTTCTTATACAATTATTTCACTGCCTAATTTTGCTAATGCTCAATTGTCTCCAGTGTACAATCACTTTTGATGCTCAAGACACTTCATAAGTACTTAAGGAAGGCATTCAGTAGTCAGTCTAATAATCTTAATATTGCATTTAGCTTTGTCCACTTTTAATTCTTATTCTACTCTTTTTAATCCCTTTAGTCTTTTTACTCTATATTAATGTGAAATTAGGTTATTTAGATTAGTCTGAATAGAGACAATCATAAATAACCTAGCTTTCACTAGGTTCTGGGACTAAATTACACTTCACAAAGTACTTTTATGAAATATATAGGTGAATAATAGAGTTTATTGAGTTTTTAATCAATGCAACCTTAATCATACCAAAAGAAGGTCTAAAAAGTGTATCAAACTATTGACCTGAAGTATACTATTGCCTTGGGCCTAAGATATCCACTCTCTGGAGACTTTGAGTGCAAGCAATTAGTAACCTGCTAAATGTTACAGAATTTCCCTCTATTTATGTTATTTTCCCTTCCTATAATGCATGACATTCTCCAGTTATTTTAAGTTATTTTCCAGTTATTGGGCCTCTATTTTTTGGTTTCAAAAAACTTGGTATAAATTTTTCTGGCCAAAAGAGGGCTCTTCAATGTTTTCAGTGCTCTAATTTAATAAATTACTAATATCTCCTCTAGTCTATCACCAAATGCCTCTGGATCTTTTTTATTAGGTGTGTATTGATTAGACCTTTCCAATATTAAACACTATAGAATTTGGTTCTTATTCCACTGAGATATAAGCATTTTACTAATACCTACTTAATTTCCCTCAACTAAATTTAGCTTTTTCCATCAAATCACTAATCCCTCTATCAGTTTGCTATGAAATGCCTTTGGACAACTTTCAAATTAATTAGGCAATCAAAACAATAACCAATATGTAGGAGTTTACATGTAGTTCTGCTGAAATATGCTCATTTTATTATTAAGATATAATACTAAATTGATGGCCTTGCACAGCCACAACCCCATTTAGCAGTAGATTATCTTGATAGTTGATGTGATTATATCTCTGATGATGCCATCAGATCTCATCAGACCTCATCAGATTCCATCAGATCTGTAGTGATTGCTTTGATTTATCATTAATGCACTAGCTAATAGCTCTATAAAAAATGCTCAATGTTTATATAAAATAAATCACCTAATCTCCAGAATCTGAGCATAGTTACATAATTATACTCACATAATAGAATTGGATGTGCATTGGATCAAAATACTAATAAGCTGATTTCTTAGTATCTAAGCCACTAATAAGGCTGATTTAACCTAGGTTGGAGAGGGAATTTTAAAGTAATTCTGGCTATATCATTTGCCTATAGTTTTCAGCAGAAGTCTGTTTTTATTCAGACTTTTTGATGATCAATAGCTTTGTCATGTCTCACAGTTTGAGACTAACATATTAGCATATATTTAAATCCATTTATTTTGCCCTTGATTTTTTTTTCTCAACTTTTTTTTTCTCTGCCTTGTCTTATTTTAACTCTCTCCACTTCTTTCCTTAATATTTCTCAAGTTCTCTTTCAACTCTTTACTCTTTTGACTTAATTTGGCTCTGACTCTATAAACATCTCTGATTTTATTTCTCTTTACTCCATCTTATCTTCTCTATTCCTTTTTTTTTGGTTTAATTTTTATTTTCTCTTTATTCCATCTTAACTCTTTTTCTCTCTTTCTTAAGTCTATCAAATCTTCACTTATCTTACTCCTCTTTATTATTACTGTCTTTCTTACTTAGTTTTTAACTACATTTACAGCCTCCTATTTTCTTTTTATTTCTTCTATCTACTTATTTCTGGTTCTTTTTTTCTTCTTTTTTCTCTATGCTAGTCTTTTAGTATAATCCTTTTTAGCTTCTATATGAGTCTTCCTTTTGGCAAGACTCAACTAGTAGGTTTCCATTCAAGAGAGTGAGCCTTCAGATCAGCAAGACTTAACAACTTTGTAGTAAGAGCCTCTATAGGAGATAAACTTGCTTGACAAGTGCAGCACTACTATATTGTCAGAGGACCTCTCTTTTGCCCTTTTAACATCTTTAAACTTTTTTTCCCAAATCTCAATTAGTAGGTTTCTACTCAAGAGAGCAAGCCTTTAGATCAGCAAGACTTAACAACTTTGTAGTAAGAGCTTCTATAGGAGGTGAACTTGCTTGACAAGTGCAGCACTACTATATTGTTAGCAGATCTTTTTTTTTAAACAACCTCTGGAGTTTTTATTAAAAGGTTAAGGTTAGTAGTAAAAATACTATACAATTGTTTTTACACCTTTGCTACTTACTGATGCATTATGCCTGGCAGCAGAGATTTTTAGACTTGTTCTCTTTGGATTCCCCTCTGTCAAGTAAGTAGTTCCTACTGTATCTCCATTTAACACCTCTAATACATACTTCAGATTTTTCTCTATTAGTTGTGTGACTGAGCCACAACTTCCAAAGGTTAACTTAATATATATTACTCTTTTAGATAAGCCCAAAGAGATATTTGTCAAGCCCTGCTGATTTAAAAGCTCATTTTATTGACTAGAAATCTACTAGTGAGATAAGAGATATACATTACAAATGGCTATAAAGAAATAGCATTAAAGAAATAGAATGAAAAAAGAGAAAAAGGGGTTAATAGTAAAAGCAGAATCTAAATAGATGTTTCATTCTCATTTCCTCTCATCTTTCATTTAATTTTATTTCTCTATATTTTTAACTTTATTTATTTCTCTTGAATTCAACTCCTTCTATTATTTCTTGTCTCCATTTTGCCTTGTTTTGATCTTCTCAATTTCCCATCAACTCACCTTTTTTAATTTAACTCAACTCTAATTCTTTCCAATCATTTCTAATTTTATCTTATCAACTCTGTTTCCCAATTTTCTCAATTAGTTCTATTTATTTTATTGATTTTATTTTGGTTTTAATTTCTCCAACTTCACAACTTCATCTCAACTTATCTCTTTTATTTCAACTCCATTTACTCAACTCCTCTTCTCTCTCCTCCAATTCACTAGTCTTTTCCCTTTTATTTTTCCATCTCATATTTCTCATCTACTTCTCTACTTCTGATTTTCTAATCTCTTTTCCTTCTTCTCTATTTCTCCCTCATTCATCTCCAAAACCTCTATTCTTCTCTTTATTTATACTCTGTCTTCCACTTTCCTCATATCTACTTACTCTTCTAAAGTCTTTTTCAAGCATGTTGTTGATGTATTCTTTTAATGTACATAGCTTAATCTTTGACATATTGTATATCTTTTCAAATGGAGGTGTTGTGTTCTTGTCAAGGTTGACTTTATGGTTGTAGGAGTGGTAGAGGGGGTAGCTCCCTAGTGCTAACTTTGAAGAATACATCAGCAAACTTGTAGTACTTGGAAGAAATAACTTTTGAAGAATCTGATCATCCAATTTCTTCTTGAAGATAGATACATTAGCTTGGAGATGCTCTTTGAGTAAAGCAGGAATAATATATAATTGGTAGGCTTGCCCTCTTGCTTGCATAATCTAAGCAAACAGAGTAGTGCCAATGATTCTCATCTGAGAAGTCTTCTTGAGGTTTGTGTAAAGACAATCTCTGGATCTATAGCTTAATTACACAACTGGCAGAGGGAAATCCAAAAAAAAACAGGTCTAGAGATTTTCTATGCCAGGACTGATGCTTCTGAGGCCTTTAAAGAATGGAAAACAACTATACAGTACAACAAAACCTTAAAAACTCAGAAATTGCCTAAATAAACAACTGTCTTTTTACTCTCTGCAATGTACACTATTAAGAGTTGTGACTAACTTCAATTGGACTTGGCACAGTCACCAATTTCTCAACCTATCTGCAAATAGACCCCTGATTACTGGTTGATCCCCAAATTCCAGATGCTTAGCACTGTGATCTGGGCTCTGCACCTTTGAATAGTTTCTTAAGTAGAAAACATGGTGCCATCCTTCTCTACCATTGACTCATCTGAGTTCTAAGATTTGGCATCAAGTCTAAGGCCAAGATCCTTTGAAATGCATGCTCCTCTTAATATTATTCCTGAATCCTTAGCATAATCACTCATAAATCAACTCTGCTGAGTACACAGATCATATAATATAAGAACACTCAAATACCACTCATGTTGCTGATATACATGCATGATTGTCACTCTAAGCAATAGCACCATAGATGCAGAGTAGACATTTACTTATAGTACTTCACATCTCATTTGATTGATAGAAGTGTCAATTATAGGGACCTTTAGCACTTTCCTGTGCATAAACAGGTAGGTACCCTATCACTAATAGATTTTCAAGGTTGTTCCCATCTGCTGCTTGCAAGTTGCTGTGTGTGGTGGCCTGAATGCAGGCTAGTGAGCAATTGTGGAGCAGTCTAGTAAATTTTGGTTAAGTGTCAGAGTTCCTGCCAGGATTGGTTGAAGATTCTTGGGAGTGGGGGGACTAGGTTTGGGGTTGCTATTGCATGTTTTTATTTGGTGTTCTGGCCTCCTCCTGATTGTTGCATAAAGGACTATCCCACTTGGTCTTCCCAATGGGTGATGCATAGGACTTTGTGCATTCACTTGAAGAGTGCTTCATGGAGTTGAAAATATAGAGTGTTGTAATTCTAACCTGTTTCATAAGCTTCATTTTCAAATTGGATTATGAAAGTAGTAAAGCACTCCCCAGGGGAGACAAAGTTCCTTTTGGCTTTTAGCAATGGTATTGTAAACTCCAAACTTACTACAAAACTCCAGCACAAAGGCTTCCCAATCCAAGAATAGCAGATCTTGAGGATTGTACTGGAGTAATGTAGTATAATAGTCCAATGTGATACTTTGAAGGTAGGATGATGCAAAGGCTATTTGAGCCCTGTTAGAGGTGTACATGTACAGCTTGCCCTGGAAGGTATTTAGACATTAAATCAGAAAAATTTGCCACTTCTGAGGATTGTGGTTGCTAAATAGCTCTAGCTTTTAGATGTCCAAACACCTTTTGCATGCCTGGGCATCTCAAACTTCTCTTTGATCTCCACCATTTGTGGAAGGTCTTTTAAGGTTGTAGTAATAGTAGTAATTATTTCTAAGGCCTCCTGAAGGAAGAAATGCATCAATAGCAGGCCCCCAATCACTCAGAGGTCTACTATTGGAAGGTCCTCCACCAGGAGTTTAGCAGCCCAGTTGAGAGAAGGGAGACTGTCTAGAGAGATGATTGGGATAAAATCCAGGAAAGGGTTGGACTTCTGGGGGTTTTCTGGAATCTGAGGAAGGAATTCAAGGCAAGAGAATGTATTTATTGCATGAAGTGTCCATTGAGTGCCAAGGTTTTGGAGGTTGAGATGGGGAGAGAGGTCACATGATCTTAGGTAAAGTAGTCATAAGAATCAGTTTGTGGGCTTATTGATGTAGCTGAGCATGTGATTGGACTCCTAATCATTGAGACAGTAGTTTTTTTCTAACACAAAAATTGAAGGCTTCTCTAGAACTTGTCTCCACATTCAGAAGGCATCAGTTCCAGGAACAGAGTTGTCTCAGAAACCATGCTGACAGTTTTACCTCACTCACAGGCAGCTGCTTGGTTGAACAGCCCACTGATGGAATTGAATTCTCAGAGAAGGGCCAAGGCAATATCTAAATTTTGTTGGTAATATTAGGCAGAGGATTATCCATAGGCCTTAGTGCTTCTAGAGGCCTTTGGAATTGCATGTGCAACAAGCAGGCCAGGTTCACCAGGTCCTTGAACCTTCCTAAATCTCTTTGACTAGGTTGCACAGCTCCTATATAATGCCAGATCACCTTTGAGAATCTAGAGTATCCAGAGTGAGAAGTTCTTTTGCTCTTGGAGCTTGTAAAACATCAAGATCTGTTCAACTCAAATCTTAAAGGTAGCAGCAATAATTGGCTGCCCCAGGCTTCATAAGAAGCTCTTTGAGAAAATTTCAATCTGGAGATACAGAGTTCCCTTAAGATCTTATTATGCTGCTACATGTAAGTCTTCAATCACTCCTGCTATGGAGGCAGGAGGTTCCTCTTAGCTCTAAACATGTTTCCTTATCTTGTGGGTTAAAGGGGGACCATAGTTGCAGGTGCAGTCAAAGGTCTCATGAAAGGAAGCTGCAGATATGTGGAGGTATTATGGGGCTAATACTCATAGCTTTGGGACTATACCAGAGCAGCTGCAAAAGAACCAGTGTGAGCAGGCACTGGAGCAAGCCAAGGGGCTGAGAGAGTTACTAGAAATCATGGCTAACTAAGGAAGTCAATAGCAGTTCATGTGAGGTGTGGTGGGTGTGACTAGGAGTGTCATCAAGAAGACTCTCATGTTGTAACTGTAGATGAGTTGACTGTATTAGTCAACAGGGTAGGCCATGAAGGCCCTGGTGAGTTGAGTGTAGGTTGCTATTTTTCAGAAGATCCAATGAGTAGGGGGAGCCTTAATATTATATTAAGTCCCACTAATCTGGGAGCTCACTCTGTTGAGTAGAAACCGACTAGTTGGGTCTTGCTAAGAAGGAAGACTCACACAGAGACAAAAGAGTTAACACCAAGAGTTAGCACAGAGGGAACAAGTAAAGAGGAGAGAAAAACTAGAGAGATATGGGTGAGAAGAGAAACTGGAGATGTAGAAAAAAAGTCAGAGAAAGTAGAGCAAGAATACATAGTAAGGGAAATAAAATAGAAATGTAATGGAGTTGAGATGAGTAGAAGGAGTCAAGACAGAGTTAAAGAAAATTGAGATGGAAAAGAAATAGAGTGGAGAAAAAAACAAGAAAGAAAAAGAAGAGATGGAGCTAAAAAAAAAGTAGAGTAGAGTAAATGAAATTAGAAATGGAGAGGAATAGGAAAGATTCAAGGGAAACAGAGAAGAGGAAAAGAAACTGGAATAAGTTGGATAGTTAGAGATGAGTCAAGTTAAGAGAGAATTGAACAGAATAAATGGGAGACTTGAAAGAGTTAAGAGAGAAAAAAAGAGTTGAGAAAGTCAAGATAAAGTGAAGACAGAAAGAGTTGAGAGAGAGAGGAAACAAGATTGATTTAGAAATAATAGAGATAGGAAATAGAGAGAAAAGAGAGATATGAGAGGACTAAACAAGAAACTGGGCAATATAGGCAATATTAAGACTATCATATCTATCATACTGACTACTGGATCCTTTCCTAAGTACCTATGGGATGTCTTAGACTTTGAGAATAATTGTGCACCAGAGGTGATTGAGCAGCAACAAGATTGAGCAGCAGGGCAATCATGTGGGAGATGGATCTTGTGGGACAATTGCCATAGAGCAGCATTTGAGGTGTTGGGAGTAATTTTGCAATGGCTTAGGAGAGTTGGAGGTTGTTCAGGAATGCAGGAGTGTTTTGGCCTATTTGAGGAAACTCAGTGATCTCAGTGATTGAATTAGTGATGAGGAAAAAGTGAGAGTCATGTAGCCCTACCCAGGAGAGTGTGGTGGGATCATGAAAGCTAGAACTTAAGACTAAGAATAGTTTTTCCAAGAATTGCAAAATCTTCTCCAATAATCAAGCAATTGCAATGTGACATCATTGTCAGGGGATTCCTCATTTCTTTCCTATTTCACTTCTCCTTCCTTTATTCTCTCTTCATTATTTCCTTTCTCATTCTTTTATTTACTGCTTCTATTCTTTCAACACTATCTACTAGTATTACTTTTAGCCTTTGAGGTGCTCTGGTTCTTGAGCTATCATTCAGATAAGTGTGGCTCCTTCAACACTGCATACAGGCCACTTACATAAGCTGGAGTTTGCCTTTCTGACTGCTAAAGTCCAGAGTTTTCCTGCCTTGTTTATACAGTTGTTTATTTAGGCATTTTTTGAGTTTTTAAGGTTTTGTTGTACTGTACAGTTGTTTTCCACACTTCAAAGGCTCCAGAAGCATTAGTCTTGGCATAGAAAATCCCTAAACTTGTTCTCATTGGATCTCCCTCTGCCAGGTGAGTAGTTATTATAATATTGTTAGTATATACTCTAATATACTTTGGATCTTCCTCTGCCAGCTGTGTGACTGAGCCATAGCATCCAGAGGTTGCCCTTACAATCATACTCAATTTGCACCAAATTCAATATCCAAAGTAAATTGTTGTAAGTGAACATTAATAAAATAGTTCAGATGTAACCAATATAGTAGTGAAACAACTGATATTGATACTCTACTTATTGTAAATGGATGTAAGTAAAATGACTATAGAGTAATGATATAAGTATGAGTGGAGATTGGTTAATATCAAGAATATCCACACCTCCACAGAAGCACTCCTATATAGAGGCATCACAGAAAGGAAAATATGCCCACAAAGAAGGAACAATTACAAACCTGGATAGAATTAGATGGGCAATTAAAGAAATGAACAGAGACCCTCCAACAGACCAAAATATATGGAGGTCCCTCAAAGACAAGACCCTGACCAAAGAAACAAGAGCTTTCCTCTGTAAAGCAACATACAAGACCTTCAGACTAGGTAACTACTGGGAAAGAATCCAAGGCTATAAATACCATGGCCACTGTTATATATGTGACATCAAAGAAGACATGGAACATATACTGACAAAATGCAAAGCTACTGAACAGAAACAATCTGGACCCTGACTGAGAAGCTGTGCAGCAAGAGAGAACTCACATGGGGAAAATCAAATATAGGAACAATACTGAGATGCAACCTAGCCTTGCCAAAGCACATAAATGGAGAGACAACTACAGCTGGTAGTAGAATGTAGATAATAGCAGTCTCTGAAGCAGCCCACATGATATAGAAAATAAGATGCAAATAAAAAATAAATGGAGAAGCAAACCCAGAGAAAATGCCAACAGATGCAGAAGTAGAGAATAGGTGGAACCCTGTCAAAGAGAATAAAGCTTGACTGTATGGCATCAGACAGCCAAAGATATGGGAGAATGGCACTAAATGTTAAAATAGTATCAGACACCTGGCTGAACACTGGAGAAGAAAATCTGAAACCAATCCATGTGTGGAAAACAGTTATCAGGATTTTAGTGGGTATGGGTGTCAACCGCCCCCCAGGGCAAAACAGATAAATAGTAGAACCGAGGCCCACACAAAGTGCATAACTGCATTTCCCTGAGGTGGACTGATAAAAACCACAAAATGAATCACAAGAGATCCCTTTCTGATAACTAGAAGCTAACCTATGTAGACATGTCTAAATATAGATATCAATAGAACCACCAAAAAAAAAGAAGAAGAAGAAGAATATACACACCTCAGATGTAACCAACGTAGTGGTGAAACAACTGAGGTGCAAGGGCAGGATAGCCGGTAAGTATTAGTAATCTAACCAGAAAGGAAATATGACGAAGTGGAGAGTTCAAGAATCCATTCTAACATAAATGAATCTCACTGTATTAAGGTTCAAGAGGATCAGGTGTAGAGCTATTGCGATGTCCCAAAAAAATCACATTTTGCAACTCCCTGTGGTTTTGCAACCCAGTAGCGATAGTTTGTCTTTGTTCTGTTCCCTGCTCTGGGTCACCTGGTACGGCATTGATAAGATTGAATCGTTCCTTTAATTGTCATGGAGATGGGTCCACCGATGATCTCCGTCAGGATCCTTTGTTTTCTTGTTATCATGGGTGGCAATATATCCCGACAGCCTACTTATAGGCTCCTTTACTTTAATCGAAGGCCTTAACCTCCCAATGCCACCAATTCGTGAGCATACGCTGAACCCACTGTCTCCAGTCAAATCTAAGAAGGGGAAGAACAAGACATCGTCAGAACTAACGCCGCCACCAGAATTACCGTCGCCGCCAGAACTACCACCACCGACAGATCCTGCTACTTGGAGAGAGTCTCA
>QLON01002016.1:0-13083 GCA_003313675.1 Termitomyces heimii | reverse complement strand
GTGGGGGTTCGGGGGGCCGGGGGGTCAGCTGGGTGGGGGGCCGGGGGAGCTAGTCGAGGCCCTGCATGAGGATGTGGTAATTGGGCAGATGGCCTCCCTTAGTGAGTGTTTACTCCCTGTGGTTGGGTTGAAATTGATGTCTCCAGGTTGGGCCCGGGAGCATCGCCTGCTCCTGGATGGGGCTGCTATGGTGCTCTTGTCTCTGCAGGAGGGGTTGCCAGCGGGGGTGGGGAGTCCCAGGGTGGAGCAGGGTATAGACCCGCTGAGGAGGTTGGTGACGGCTCACCGCTGGAGTGTCACGACCCCCTTCCGGAATCTCCCAGAACAACCCCGGAACCTCACCCGGGACTCTCTCCACAACGCGCCCTGCCCCCGCAACTACCGATGCCGCCACTAAATTCGCATCACAACCGACATCAGCCAACCCCCCGGGGACCCTGCTTCACAGACCCTGGGATTGACTGCCATCAACCGCCAGATCACGCTACCCGCTTCTGGCCATCACGCATCACGATTCCCCTGTGCCAATTGATCGCGCATCCCTCATGCGTGATTTCAGTATACAATCCCAGCCCGCTACTCAATGCCTTCCAGAAACCATCCCAGACACCCCGGAACCCCAAGACCGACCCCGTAGTACTTATAGCGTAGTTCACCGCTGTATTTGTTAGTCTTGATATTACCTGAACTGTTGCATGCCCTTTGTTTGACTGATACACATTGACTGGCACACTTTGACTGGTATGCTGGAATAATCACATGCTTTAAGTTTGGTATGCACTTTGTGACTCTAAATTTGCTAACCGGGTCTTGTCTTAGAACCTCCAGTTCCAACTTGACCCCTGCCAACTCCCAATCCCCACAAAACTCCAGAACCCCTGGGTCAAGTTCCATTTCCCCAGGACCACCCCCCCTGTTTGCGTCTTGAACCCTGGAGCCTTAACCCCAGAGTTCCAGACACCCGAGTATCCATAGATCAAGTCCGCCTTGTAAGGGCGTTGCTTTCCTGGAAAGCCCCCAAATCAGTGGAACCTGACATGGAGGAACGTCCCGACCCCGGGGTCATGGTTCGAGCAGATCCTGGATGAAGGCGAGCAGCTCCCGTCTTGGGATCAGTTGGCCAAGGAGGTGTGGCGGGAGCACAGTCTGGAGGTGGGGGAGGGTTTCCGGGGTTGGCTGAAGGGGGGGAAGGGTGAGAGGGGTTCGGGGCCTCAGACCTAGGGGCCCCGTTTTCTTGTCGTCATCTTGTCGGATATTGTATGTACCAATCTGTAAAATACTGTATGCCTAGCATGTATGTAATGGTCTCCTGGAATTGAAGAATAATGTGAGTCAAGTGGTGGAAAAACTAGAAAAGGCACCTTGCCCAAACTCTGAGGCACTACTATGGAAACAAACTAAAAGGGAGGTAAGGTTTTAATAGAGGGGAAACAGAAGGTATATGTGGGAGTTGAATCTCTACTAAACCCAGAGGCGGGGGTTACATCCGCTACTGCTGTCTGTGAGTCCTGTGCCCCGGAGGGTCATTTCCCGGGTGATGTTGCTGGAACTCCTGGAGTTTGTTGAGGGCACCGTCGAGGTTCCGGAGCGGTTCCCAGGTATCATCCTCCGGGCCATACCCATGCCATCATATGAGGAAGTGGGGTCATCCACAAATGTTCCGGGAGTCAAAGATGTCTTCAACCTTGTAATGGTACTCATCCTCAACCTCAACCGGGGGAGGGGGTTCGGGACGTCACTCGGGGAAGGGGTCTGGGGGGTGTCTCTCCAGGAGGCAGACGTGAAATACTGGGTGCAGACCTTTAAGTCCTGGGGAAAGCTCGATCTTGTAGGCGTGGGATGAGACCTTCTTCAAGACCTTGAACAGGCTGAGGCGCTTGTGATCGAGTTTTGGGGAGGGCCGGTGGGTGCGGAGGTGGCGTCAATCCAACCATACCTTTGTTCCAGGAGCCCAGTCAGGAGTGTCTTCCCATTTCTGATCAGCATATTTTGCATAGGCCCAGTTCGCAGTGTCGATTTCCTCCTGGAGAAATGCGTGGAGGGACTGGAGATCCTGGGCGACTTTGTGAGCAGTGTGTGATGGAATGTCCTGGAGCGAGAACGTCAGTTGGGGGTGATATCCTTTGTTGGCGAAGAAGGGGGTCACTCCGGTGGCAGAATGTGGCATGTTGTTGTAGGTGAATTCGGCCAGGGGGAGCTCAGTGCGCCAGTCATCCTGTAGGTAGTTGACATACAACCAGAGGTACTGCTCTAGGGACTGGTTGACTCTCTCAGTTTGACCATCGGTTTCAGGGTGGTAAGCAGTGGAGAGATTGGCCTTTACTTCAAGAGCCTTACATAGGGAAGTCCAGAACTTGGACACGAAGAGTGGGCCCTGGTTGGAGACAATGTTATCCAAGAGTCCATGTTTGGCAAATACATGCTTAAGGAATAGCCAGGCAAAGTCTGAGGTGGTGTCTGTAGTGTGGCAGGGTATAAAGATGCCCTGCTTAGTTAGCCTACACACAATGACAAGAATGGCATTGAACCCTTCTGATTCTGGGAGTTCGATGATATGGTCCAAGGATATGGAGGACCAGGGGCATTGTCCGATGGGCAGAGGTTTTAGGAGCCCGTAGGGTCGGTGTCAGGGGACTTTAGCCCAGAGGCAGGGTTCACATGATCGAATGTAGCGGGTCACATCCTTCCTTAGTCCTGGCCAAAAGTAAGCCCGGGAGATAAGTTGAAGGATTTTATATATCCCAGGGTGTCCCCAGAGCTTGTGGTCATGGTGTTGGCAGAGGACATCATAGCGGAGTCGAGCATGATCCGGGACATAGATGCAGTCATTCTGGAGGAGGAGTTTTTTATCGGGGGACAGGAAGAAGGCAGAGTCCCGGTCGGTTCCATCGGGGGTTTTATGGGAGTCATGGTCAATGAAATACTTGTCCCAGGGGGCGCGGTGTATCTGGCTCAGGATTCCTTCATCATTTAAAATCAGTACGGCATTCAAATGTTTGGGGGGGATTACCACGCGATGGTTGAATGCATTGCATTCTACCTCGAACGATTTTTTGGTGTGGAGGTTGTGCTCCCGGAGGCATTCCAGGACCTGCTGGACATGCTTCTGGTGATCCTCCTTTGAGTCAGAGTAGATGAGGATGTCATCCAGATAGATGATCACAAAAACGTCGCTCATGTCATGGAAGATGTCGTTCATGAAGTATTGGAACGTGGTGGGGGAGTTAGTCATTCCAAAAGGCATTACAAGGTACTCAAACAGACCATACTGTGTGCGGAATGCAGTTTTTCACTCATGTCCTGGGGCAATGCAGACGTTGTTGTAGCCGGAGCGGAGGTTGATTTTCATGTAAACCTTGGCACTGCGGAGCCAGTCAACCAGATCGCCGATGAGCGGGAGCAGGTAGCGGTTCTTTTTGGTGATTTTATTGAGTCCCTGGTAGTCAACACAAAGTCGGAGTGAACTATCCTTCTTCTTAGTGAATAGAACCGGGGCTCCAATGGCAGAGGTGGAAGGTCAGATGAATCCCTTCCCGAGCATTTCATCGAGGTAGTCCTTGAGGGCCTGGAGCTCAACTTCCAACATATTGTAGATCTTTCTGAAGAGGGGGCTGGCTCCTTCCTTGAAGTCAATTGTATGATCATAGGGGCTGTGGGGAGGAATTTCCTTAGCGTCACCTTCAGAGAATACGTCAGCAAATTCGTAATATTCCGGGGGAACTACTTCTCGGAGAATCTGCTCTTTGGTTTTCTTTTCTGGAGGGATAGCGTCCCCTCATAGGTGTTCTTCCAGGGGAGCAGGCGAGGTGTGCAGCTGAAACGTGGGGGCCCTGTCCCTCATGAGACAGGCGAAGGGGGCGGCTCCGATGATCCTAATGTTGAAGGTGTTCAGGTCGATTGGAGTCGTGGATGCATTGGTTGAAGTGGGTATGGTGCATGTCTAAGACTGGTCCGGGTAGTTCGGCCCTTTGTGTCTATTCCGAGGAATGTTTGGGGGTTGAGCGGGGGCCTTGCGAGTTTGGACGGGTGTTGGCGGAGCATGGCTGGGGGGTGCGGAGGTCGCTTTGGGAGTGTGGGGCACCAGATCGCTCCCCAGGGCCCGGAGGTGCACAGCAGTCAGGGGGCAGTCTTCGGGTCCTGGAAAGGTCATTGTAAGCATTTTCCAATTGATGTCGGGGTTCGTGTTATGTAGCTAGGATAGTCCCAGGACTATCGGGGTTGATGCGTGGAGTTGCGTAACTAGGAAGTCAGAGGTGAACTCATAGCCATTGTCTAGGGTCACGCATCCTGAGTGAGACCTTAGGATGGGGCCGGAGGAGGAGGGGGTGCCGTCAAGGCATTGCAAGTCGAGGGGTTGGTCGAGGGGGTCGTGGAGAAGGTTGAGGGCGTCGCTAATGAAAACTCCAGTGGCTCTGCTGTCGATGAGGGCCAATATTGGTCCCGGGGCGCCGTCCAGCCTGGCATTGATGACGAAGGATCAGGAGGAGTGAGACTGGAGCCCGGGAGTTGGTGGGGGTTTGTCCCAGGAGTCTCTCAGGGTCGGTCCAGGAGAGTGCAGGATGTCGAAGGGGAGTGTCTGATCGTTGGGCGTCAGCTCCTGGGTCAGGCAAAGGGTGAGTTGTCACCAGTTGATATGGGGGTTGGTGTCCCAGAGCCACAGAAGCCCCAAGACCAGGGGCGCGGAGGAGTGTAATTTGGTAATTAACATCCAGAGGTTGTGAGTCTGTCTGTTGGCAAAAGTAACAGGCATATGCACAAAGTGAGTGACGTCCCCTGCCGTAGAGGCATCCCCGTCAAAGAGGCAGAGCTGCACCGGGACCGGGAGTCATTGAGCAGGTTCCAGGGTGAGGGTAGACCATGTTTCGTCAATGAAATTGTCTGTGGCACCACTATTGACGAGGGTGTCAAGGGGAGTTCTGGAGGGGGTGAGGTGGGTTTTGAGGAGGAGGGAGTGTGAAGAGTAAGAGGGTAGGTAAGCCATGAGGGTGTCCTGTGTGAGTGTCATGGAATGGAGATGCAAGACCAGGGCAGAGAAGACGTCAGGGTCAATTCCGTGATTTAGGGCGTCTTTTGGGTCTAAATCGCCAGGTTGTTTTCCAAATATTTGTAGGTGGCATCCTCTCCTTCAAAGGTCCAGGTGGCACGTCCCATAACCTGTCGTTGGGGACACTTGGAGATGAAGTGGTCTTTCTCACCATAGAGTATGCAAACTCCCTCCTTCCTCCATCGTTCCTGTACATCCTTCAGAACCTCAATCCAGGGTTGTCCCTTTTTTGGGAGCCGGTTGGCCCGGAGAGCCTCTTTGTCCTGCTCATCGGGGAAGTCGGGACCTTCGAAGTCTTCCGGGGGTTCCTCGGGGCTTGGTGGGTCATCCGAGTCATTGGCAGCCACAGTGGTGTTGAGTCGGGCCTGGGGGCGGGTACTGCTGCCGGGGTTAGCGTTGGGTAGGCCATGACTCACCAGGGTTCTGCTGCCAGGGAACGTGGAGGAGTCGTTGCTTCGGGCTTGGGGGTTGGGGTTTTCACCGGAGGACCATGGGGTTCCAGGGGGCTCGGGAGTTTGAGTACTCACTGCGATCTTCCCAATATTGTTGGTCAATTTGCATGACAAGGGCCTTGTATCTGTCGTAGGAGGGTTGTTTCAGGGTGAGTTGAAGAACATCCTTGATACATTGTGGCAGTGCGTGGCGGAGGGCGTACCAGAGGGCGCTGTAATTCCAGCCTGTCTCGTAAGCTTCCTTTTCAAAACGTACAATGAAGATGGTGAAGTGTTCTTCGGAGCACATCCGGAGGTTAAAGAGGTTGTCTTCAGCCTTGGCTATGGTATCATAGATCCCAAACTTCCCAGAGAATTTGTCAACGAAGGCTTGCTAGTGAGAGAGTGCCAGGTTGTTGGGGTCGAACTGGATTAGGGTGGTGTAGTGGTCAAAAGTGATCCCCTGGAAGTACAAGGTGGCAAAGGCCACTCGGGAGCTGTCAACCTGGAAGGTGAGTGGCTTCACCTGAAACGTATTAAGACATTGAGTGAGGAATGTACGCCATTTCTGGGGGTCTTGGCCTGTGAATGCATTGGGTTTTTGAATGTCCAAATGCCCTTCATGGGCAAGGGTGTCGTGAATGTCATTAGGGCTGGTGCTGTTGCAGGGAGGGGGGCTGATATTGTAGTAGTAGTAGTAGTGGTTACTCCCTCCTCCGTGTGGGGGAAAGGTGCCAAGGGTGGGGCCCCACCCACCAGGAGGGCCTCCTCCAGGTGGCTCACCTAGGAGTTCGTGCCCAGGAGGTCCGTTGTCCCAAGGAGGTTCATTCTGACTGGGGGGAGGCCCAGGTCTTCATACAGGTGGCAGCGGAGGGGGCCGGTGTGAATTAGGTGGTGTCGGGTCGGGTTAAGGAGGGCCCGGTACCAGGTTGGGTGGAAGACATTTGGTCTGGGAGAGTCGTGTTTGTACCAGAGGTCGTGGAGGGTTCCACAGGTTGAGGTGAGGCAGCCGATCATGGCAGAAGCTGGTTTCTGGAGGGGCCAGGGTGGACACGGGGAGCTGTGCCAGGACAGTCGTAGGCGTGGGCATGGGGGGTTCTTTGTTGTTGCCACACATGGGCTCGTCAATGTAGCACAGCATGTTGTCCATGCTGGTGGTGTCTGCCCAGGGTCTACTGGGGCTCACTGGGGGTCAGGTGTTGTCCATTCACGGGAGCAGCTCCAGGGGTCTCTGGGGCTGTCCTCAGGTCTCAAAAGTGCTAGGAACAAAGTTAGCCCTATGGTAAGTCAACAAACCTACCATGCAGGCGGCAGGCTAGTCGAATAGTCCTCCTGCCAGGTTGAGGGACTGCAGTATGGCCAAGGCATTCTGTTGCTCTTCTTGTTGTTGTTGCCCCAGAGTGGGGGCAGTGGGGGCTGCCAGAGCTGGTTCCAGGGGTTCTTGTCGGATGTGAATTGAGCAACCTGAATTGCGGGGTCGTTGAGGGGTCAGGGAGAGGGGGACACATGAACTTTGTCGAGTAGCTGATGCAACTCTTTGCGGAGGATTGTATTGCATCAGTACATTACCATGGTCTGCTCCGGGAGTTCTCCTCGTGTGAGGCAATCCCTAAATTTGACCAAGCAATGGGCCCATTCCTCCGGAGTGCCTATGAAGTCATTGTGTCTGAAATCCATGAGTAGTGCCCTCGCCTGCCTCGCAAAATCCTCCAGCGAGATCTGGAGCGAGCGTAGTACTTTGTCCCATTGCCATTTGTACTCCTCAAGGTGTCATTGTCCTATGGGTGAGGGAGGGGTCCTAGCAGGTGGGGCGGCAGTCGGGTAATGTTGAGGGGGGTAGTTATGGTTGGGAGGTCCCCAAGGTTGGGGGGCAGGGCGCTGATAGCTGTAATAGGGGGTAGGTGCAAAGGGGCCCTTGCTGGGGGGTACCGGGCGAGGTTTGCTGGAAACTGGTGGAGTCTCCGGCAGACCCCCGGGGAAGCTCTGGTATGAAGGGACCTCCACCAGTTATGCCATAGCTAGGTTGGGTGGGGGGGCCCAGCTGACTGAGGGTCCCAGATCATAGAGAGATGGGTCAGGGGCCCAGTGGCGGTGGAGGTATTGTGGTTCATATAGGAGGGGTGGGTAGGCAGGGCAGGGAGTCTGCGCAGAGTAATGATCCGGGACTGGATGCCCATAAGGGTCAGTCTGGTGGCTCATGGGGTAGTAGGTGTGAGTATACATAGCCATTAAGAATAGTGTAAGGAGGAGTCTTGATATTATGTCAGATTCCACTGATTTGGGGGCTTTCCAGGAAAGCAATACCCTTACGAGGCGGACTTGATCTACAAATATCCAGGTGTCTGGAACTCCAGGGTTAAGGCTCTGGGGTTCAAGACACAGACAGGAAGGGTGGTCCCGGGGAAATGGAACTTGATCCAGGGGTTTCGGGTGTTTTGTGGAGGTTGAAAGTTGGCGGGGGTCGAGTTGGAACCGGAAGTTCTAAGACAAGACCCGGTTAGCAAATTAAGAGTCACGAAGTGCATACCAAACTTAGAGCACACGATTATTCTGGCATGCCAGTCAAAGCGTGCCAGTCAATGCATATCAGTCAAACAAAGGGCACACAACAATTCAGGTAATATCAAGACTAATGAATACAGTGGTGAACTACACTATAAGTACTATGGGGTCGGGTCTCGGGGTTCCGGGGTGTCTGGGATGGTTTCCGGGAGGCATTGAGTAGCAGGCCAGGACTGTATACAGGGATCATGCGTGTGGAGTGCACAATCAATTGGCATGGGGGGATCATGATGCGTGATGGCTGGAAGCAGGTAGCGTGGTCCGGCAATTGATGGCGGTTGATCCTGGGGTCCATGAAGCAGGGTTCCCGAGGGGTTGGCTGATGGCAGTTGTGATGCAAGTTAATGGTGGCATCGGTAGTTGTGGGGGCAGGGCGTGTTGTGGAGAGGATCCCAGGTGGGATTCTGGGGTTGTTCCAGGGGATTCTGGAAGGGGTCATGACACATACCAATATCCTTACAGAAATTCCAGTTATTATAATTCTTCTTCAATACTAAGAATTTACACTATTTCATGAAATATTGACAATTTGGAAGTATCAGTTGGGATGGAATTTGCAGTCATTTTCATCAGCAAGAATTATCACATCATATTGTTGGTGAAGATTAATAATATTTTAATCACATCAATTGTTATATATAGTACAATCAGTGTAGAGTGTTTTGTGCTTATAAATTGATTGACCCTTGATAATGAGCTTTATAAATAGTAAAGCCATCCATTTACATCCTCTAATGCCACTTTCTTGGCATTCATTGCTACTCCATTGATAATGACTTTATTATTACAAAGTCAATAACTAATTTGTTTCTCTGTAGAAACAGAGTCCTAATAATCATGTCATAGAAATTGAAGTTTGCTACACTAACATACTCAACAGTGGTTGACTCTAAGGTAGTTACTTTGACTTTCATCTTATATTGGACTATGAATCAGCTTTCAACCATTCTCAACTGGAAGCATTAATAGCTCCTTCAACTTATGCACTTGTATTTTGTACAGTGCACATTAGTAAATTGGAGTATTATCTCCATGATGGTACTTCCTGAGTCACATAACATTCAGGCTAAATGGCCTTCTACATTTATGTAGCTGATAAGATATTGTTTCTCTACCTGCCATAGCTTTGGCCTCTCCAGCTTCTTGGTGCTTTATGCAAGTGTATACAGTGCATTTTAACTTGACAATTGCTAATAGTCTGCTCCTCCTCTGAAGCCTGGATAGATTAGAACTTAGACCTATTTCCACCACTCTAACCCATTGAATAACCAAATTATTCTTTTTGTTTAGTTATTTGTCTAGTCCAGATAATATTATCTAATATGACATCACTCAGCACTCATCTTCTGCTTCCTGAGAGAAATTTCACTACTATCTTCTCACAAACACTGGCTGTGACCCTTGTTCAATGTGAGCTACTTAGGTTTGCTACAGAAAGAAAGATAACAATGTGGATAGCTCTACTAAGACTTGACAGGCAGCTTGGAACTGCATAAATCAGACCAAACAAACCAACCACAAGGAACACTGTTCATTAAAGAGACAATTGACACATCTTTATTAAGGAGGCTCAAATTCTGACTCAACTTAAAAAGTTGAGTCCAAGTCAACAATTTTGTCTCAATGAGGCCATGATTTAAGTCACCTTCACCTAATATGCTTAGCAACATCTTACACCTCAAATTATGAACAGAATTTGCCATGCATTTAAATTTTCAATCAAATGAAAATGCCATTTCAAATGTTTTGGCTAGCTTGAAACCAAATAGTTTTTGCATGACTATGCAAGTCTTCTATGCTTACTGTCTATCTTCCCCAATAATTCTGAGTTTCTTTGATCTAGTCTCCAAGATGATCTTCTAGAAAAACATCTGGACTGGTGATGTTTTCAAAAAGAACCCTTATAGCTTTGATAAACCTATGGTATGCCTTTATATATACTAACACAATCATACATTCAGTACAAGAATGGAACCATGCTCTATAGCTGTAGAAGTAAGCATCTCTGCTTAGTATCAGACAATAATTGTGACTTATAGACCACTAGTACTACAATCTACATTTATACTTCTAAGAGGCACAGCAACATTACAAAAGTTCTTTTGCAAAAGCAGTGGAAGCAGAATGGATGCATCAGCAAGCATTGGAGGAATACATAACTAATTAGATTTGGATCTTCTTGGTGCCTTGAAGAGTAGTGCATAAGTAGACTAGGTTCAGCTTGATATGTTATTTGGTAGTGGTACACAGTATCTCAAGATGTTTCTTTGGTGAGCTCTTATATATAGCTTTGATCCTTAATCCTTTGAGCCCTTTCAAGATACATTTTGAGTCATTAATACAAGCCACAGTGACTCTGATGCAGCATATTGCACAACAAGATGTATCTGTGTACAAGTATTGATGTAAAATTAGGTCATTTGGATTAGTCTAAATAGAGGCAATCACAAATGAACCAGCTTTCACTAAGTTTTGGAGCTAAATTACACTTCACAAAGCACTTTTATGAAATATATAGGTGAGTAATAGAGTTTATTGAGTTTTCAGTCAATGCAACCTTAGTTACACCAAAAGAAGGTCTAAAAAGCATATCAAACTATTGACCTGAAGTATACTATTGCCTTGGGCCTGGGATATCCACTTCCTGGAGATCCTGAGCATGGATAATCAGCAACCTGCTAAATGTCACAGAATTCCCCTCTATTTATGTTATTTCCCCTCCCTGTGATGCATGACATTTTTTAGTCATTCTGAGTCATTGTCCAGCTATTGGGCCTTCATTTTCCAGTTTTAAGAGACTTGGTATAAATTTACCTGGCCAAGAGAGGGTCCTCCAATGTTTTTGGTGCTCTAATTCTGTAAATTATTAATATTTCCCTTATCTCTTCTCCAAATACCTCCAAATTCTTTTCATCAGATGCAGATTGATCAGACCTTCTTGGTGATACTAGACAAAATAAGAGATCAAAGATGCCAAATATGCATGTTCCAAAGAAGCTGCACTCATTGCCAGTGCCAACCAAGCCATGGAATTCCATTAGCATAAACTTAATTAGCTCATTTCCAGAATCTTGTGGCTGTGACTACTTCTGAGTAGTAATTCAGCAGAAGAACTGCTGTTGTTGTATGTGCAGGTCATTGTTAAGCTTCACAGCTTGCCTAGCTCTATAGTGAGCAATAGGGACTCAAAATTTATCTTTGGTTGATGGAGAGAACTTCACAGACTGTTGGAAGCTAAATTGCTTATGCCAATGTTGTTTTATCTGCAGATGTATGGGCAGACTAAAAGGGCAAATTGTAGTGTCATGCAGATACTGTAGGCAATAGTATGCTTGAATCTTCTTTACTGACTAGTTGGGTAGCTCCTTAGACTTTTTCTCTTTGGATCTCCTTCTGCTGAGTTAGCACCTTATCACTTATGCATATTTTACTTTTATTATTATGCTTTGGATTTCCTTCTGCCAGCTGTGTGACTGAGCCACAGCCTCCAGAGTTGCCCTTACACCAACTATAAAAGCTTTTTCTCTAACTTAGAACAGATTTTAGAGATCATTAGTGCTATAATAATCTTAATAAACAAGAAGGTGTTGCTGCTATTATTCCTAAAGATGGTTCTAAAGAAAGATTAAACTACTATAATATAGTTCTATACTTGCATAGAGGTTAATTAAAGCAGATTAGCCAAATGCATCTATATTATACTCCATTGCATTATACCATCATCTTTCCAACTGGAACACTTGGGTTTTACCTTAATATTGCCTTCCATCATGGACTGGAAAATCAACAAAGACTTAAAAATATACTCAAACTACATATTATGCATATAAACTTTAACAAAGACTTTTAGAGGTCAATGCTGCATTACTTTGATGTGGCAGATTATTTTGACAATATATTGTAGATATGTGTGCTTCAATTGAATAAGCCAAGCTTAACTGGATCAAATCAAATCAGAAAAAGATTAGGGCTGAAGTTACTTTAGCAAGAACATTATATTATTTTTCTTGCTTCTCATACTAGAAGTAAACAATACACAAAGCAGGATTTACTCAAACCACCACCTAATGCCATTCTAAAAATTGCTGATGAATGTGTAAAACTTCACTATCAATGGCTTGTTGGTTCTATATTTGTCAGGTCCTGCTAATTCAGGGGCTTACTCTATTGAACAAGGACTTACTAGTTGAGCTTCAGGATTGTAAACAAGGCACTACAAAGAAAGTATTACTAAGAAAGAGTAGGAATAAAAAGGAAAAACTAGCAGCAAGTAAAGAAAAACCAGAGTAAATAATGGAAAATGAAGGAAAAGGTAATTAGAATAGACTAAAAAAAGAATAAATAAATAGTGAAATAAATAAAAAGATAGGAGTTGAAAAGAGTGAAAGCAAAGTAATGATGGAAAAACAGAGATGGAGATGAGATGAGATGATATAGACAATAGGTGACTGAATGAGGAAAAAAGAGTAGTAAAATATAGAGGAAAGGAAAATATTTGAAGCTAGTTGAAATATTAATGTGAAATTAGGTTATTTGGATTAGTCTGAATAAAGGCAATCACAAATGAACCAGCTTTCACTAAGTTCTGGGGCTAAATTATACTTCACAAAGTACTTTTATGAAATATATAGGTGGGTAATAGAGTTTATTGAGTTTTCAGTCAATGCAACCTCAGTCACACTAAAAGGAGGTCTAAAAAGCATATCAAACTATTGACCTGAAAGTATACTATTATCTTGGGCCTAAGATATCCACTCTCTGGGGATTCTGAGCATGGGCAATCAGCAACCTGCTGAATGTCACAGAATCCCCCTCTATTTATGTTATTTCCCCTCCCTGTGATATGTGACATTTTCTAGTTATTCTGACCCATTTTTTTGTTATTGGGCCTTCATTCTCTGGTTCTAAGAAACTTAGTATAAACAATAGGGTTCAGTAGCCTTTCCATTGAGATATAGGCATTTTACCAACACCTGCTCAATTTTCCTCAACAACTAAATTTAGCTTTTCCCATCAAATTGCTAATCCCTCTATCAGTTCACCATA
>QLON01002011.1:0-37093 GCA_003313675.1 Termitomyces heimii | reverse complement strand
GAGGAGGTTGGACTGTCTTCTGCGCAAAGGTAGGCGTGGGGTGACTGGGTTGGGGCTCCGGGGGGACACCAGGGCCCGCATCGAGGGCAAGCTCTGGGAGGACACTGGAGTCTGCATCGGGGGCTGACTAAGACCCGCCTCCGGGGCAAAATTAAGGCGTAGTTCTGGAAAAGGAAGGTCAGTCAGAGTAAATGGTCAATGCGATGACACTCACGTTGGACAAGCACGGCCACACGCGCTCGGTATCATGCATCCCGGGCCTCCCACGTGGCCAGGGGGGCCACTTCGTTGGTCGCCGGGGGTGTTGGGAAATGCATCGGTGTGCGCGACATGATTGAGCTGATAGTAAAAAATTTTTTTTCAATATGTGGCAGGTCAGGTGCCGGATCCCATGACTAGACCCTGGACTGAACCACCAGTTACGCGTGCCTCAGAGGGTCTTGGCGCTGAAGGGGGGGTGATGTCACGACTCCTTCCGGAATCCCCCAGAACAACCCCGGGACCTCACCCGGGACCCTCTCCACAACATGCCCCGCCCCTGCAACTACCGACACCGCCACTAACTCACATTACAACCGACATCAGCCGACCCCCCAGGAACCCCGCTTCATGGACCCCGGGATCGACTGCCATCAACTGCCGGATCCCGCTACCCGCTTCCGGCCATCACGCATCACGATCCCCCCACACCAATTGATTGCGCGCTCCACACGCGCGATCCCAGTATACAGTCCCGGCCCACTACTCAATGCCTTCCGAAAACCATCCCAGACACCCGGAACCCCGAGACCCAACCCTGTAGTACTTATAGTGTAGTCCACCGCTGTATTTGTTAGTCTTGAAATTACCTAAATTGCTGCGTGCCCTTTGCTTGATTGGTATGCATTGACTGGCACGCTTTGACTGGTACGCTTTGACTGGCATGCCCAAATAATCGCGTGCTCTAAGTTTGGTATGCACTTTGCGACTTTTAATTTACTAACCGGGTCTCGTCTCAGAACCTCCGGTTTCGACTCGACCCCCGCCAACTTTCAACCTCCGTAAAACACCCGAAACCCCCAGATCAAGTTCCATTTTCCCAGAACCACCCTCCCTGTTTGCGTCTTGAACCCCAGAGCCTTAACCCCGGAGTTTCAGACACCCGAGTACTCGTAGATCAAGTCCGCCTCGTAAGGGCATTGCTTTCCCGGAAAGCCCCCAAATCAGCGGAACCTGACAGGAGTGAGCAGTGATATTATAGATTCTGAAGTGGCTGCAGCAAGTTGGGCAATGAATTAGGCTGTGGCATTGAAATTGGTGGCAGTATTGCCCCTGCTGGGATTAAGCTATTGATAGATTTGAGGATGGAAGGTTATTCTAGCTTGGAAAATGCCTATTTGTTCTTTGGAGGAAGACATAGTGAAAACACAATGGGAGTTGAGCTGTGATACATGTGCAAGTGAAAGCTCAGCTTGACCAGCCAATTAGGTGCCTTTGAACAACATGTACAAGAAGCTAGTTAAGATCTTCTTTAGCCACAAGTGATGCATATTTACACTAATAAACTAGAGAACAGTTGTGAAACAGCCAGGCTCAATGGAGTAACTACTGCTTGTTGCCTGGTGTAGGAAAGGCTGGCTCATTTAAAGACTCAGACCCAACCATACAACTTGGAAGGGTGCCTCAGAGCAACTCTTTTGTGCCTACTAACTAGGGTTTCTTGCTACATACAGTTATTTATAGTCAGCAATGCAACAATAGAGGAATAGCAAGTTAAGAAAAGTACTTGCACTAGATCACATAGTTAATGCACAGTGATTGAGAGTTGGGATTCAAGTGAGTACAATCCAAACAAAAATAAAAAGAATAAAAATAGTCCTAGGCATGTGATAATTTCATTGATTCATGACAGATAGCATGACTATGCACCATTATAGTTACACTCATGTCAGTTAATTCACTTAGATTCAAATAAAAAGGAAGATGAGGTGATTATTTGTACCTTCACCTCCACTGTTTCACCTCATCCCTTTCATCATGTCCTTACAGCACTCAACATTAAGCAATACCCCTCATAAAATGGTGCAAACACTCAATTCAATGCATAGAAGGTGCTCACAAACATAGTTATAAAGGAGCTTGAGAGAGATATCAAAGAGACTCTCCATACTGTTGACACCAAGGTGTTTTTGAAAGCAAGAATTTCTGTGATACCTACCATAAAAGACAGCCTTGAAGAGTTAAAGGCTGAGGGTAAATATATGTCCTCTTGCTGAAAAGAATTCTTAAGAAAGCCCCCTTCAACCAAGAAACCACTCTATGAGTCCTTGGCTGCAATTTTAGACATGGCAGATTTACATTCCAATAGCATAGAGGCTCAACATGATGCTGATTTGGATGGACTGAAAGCAAAGATGCAGGCCCAGATAGACACCTATAAAAGGTGCATAATGCCTAGTATTGATGAGAAGAGTAGGAAGAGAAGAAAAACATGCACAACAGAGAAACAGAAACTTGTAAGTGTCTTCATTATCAATCAATGAATGCATTGTTGACTTTTCCCTAGCTTGATTTATTTAAGCTCTGGTGGATGTCTGTTCACATTGTTTATGAGATTAAAGTGGTTAAATCAGAAAAGGAATGCTTCAAAGCTGTAATGCAAGATTTGACCTACATGTGTCTGGTCCTGAGTGAACAGTTAGATTGGTGCTTCATATTGGGTTTTGTCCTCTTATTTGATGAGCTCATGCTGGCATCTTGTGATTGATCTGGAGTAATGATGACAAGTACTCCAATCAACATCTACTCAGTAAGTCATTACTTATCAAGCAGATGCTTTCACTAATGGACTGCAGGATTGGCAAACATATTCAAATCATAACTGGTTTCTCAAATATGAGTCAAAAGTTTTTTCATAATGAGTATGGAGAGCTGGGGTTGTCCTAAAGCAATGGGGTTGCAGCTTATCTGGAGATGCTCAGTGATGTTGAAATTTGGAAAATGAAAAAGTGGGAGTTGGTATGGCCCTACTCTGAAGAGTGTGGGTGGGTTGTGACAAATACATATCATGTTGTCAACAGAGACAGGTGAGTACAAGTGTTCCTCTTCAATGACTGAGCCATACACTCACAGCTCACTGAAATCTCTGCAAAATCTCCTCCAATCACACTGTATCCTATGAGTGACACATCATTATCCCACTAACATCCCACAGATCTCTAAGACCTTCTTCTTTCTGCTGTTGCATGTGAGACACTGTGCACTTTAAAAAAAACACACACAAAAAACAACAAACAACAAAATAAAACTTTTTCCCTCTATAGTAAGACTAATAATTATCCTAAAGAGGGTGTGTAGCAGTGATTGCACAAGGGTGCTTGTTTTACTTTTATTTTATTTTCCTTATATTTATATTTTTTGTGTGCATAATGTGCATGTAAATACTGTATTAGTCAACTGCTTAGCAATTAGTCAAGCAGTCTTGTTTTTTGACTTATTCATGTACATAGAAAATCCAACAATTTGAAAATATTCTATTTGACACTAATGCATTAACAAGCTTGTAACACTGTTACAACTGCTTATCTAATTGCTAATCAGTCAAATAATACAATATCTACATGTACAATGTGTGTAGATGAATATATACAGAGTATAATAATCTTCAAGAAAATAGTGCTATAGCACTATCATTGTTACACTCTTCATGTTGCTTGCAAAGATGATACAAATAGTTATCTGCCAAAGCTTAGCATCAACCACCCTACTGAGAAATAGCTGGGGGAGTTCTGTAGCAAGCTGACCTAGCTTATTGTTTCATCTTTGACTTTCTGGTAAATGTTTATAGGCATCAATGGCCTCTAGAGCTGGTGTTTTGAATGGACCACACCATACATGTAGGTGTTGTTAGGAAATGGCTCTTCGCTGTGGCAGCAGCATTTGGCTATTTTGTGTCTATTTTTTTTTTTGTCTTTCCTTTGTACAACTTGATTATTTCCAGTTACAACTATATAGTACTTCAGCCATATTCAGGTACTCATATAAAATACCTACCACATATGAAATTCCCTCAGTTATTTTCCAGTAAACTGAGGGTATGTCTAACTATTTCAGTTGTTACCTCCATTTACTTACTTAACCTGCAAATCATTTACTTATTGTTACTACAAGTGTGATTGACCCACTCTACTGAGATTTTGTTCTGTAACATGATGCATAGAGTATTGGTGTCACTGAAGTTAAGAGCTTGATGCTAATTACTATATACATGGTGAAAAGGCATTGTGGGCCTCCTCAGGAAGCCTCTTGTTGTAGAGTTCAACAGCCTCTTGATAGAGCTGGGTTGAGCAATGACAAAGGCTAGTCTCCAGTTGATAACCAGCTTGCTTCTGCAGGGTGCACATAGTGCACATACATATTGATTTGGATATCTGTGGTGATAGCATGCTAACGAGGAAAAGATGAATCTGTGCAGGCAGCAAGGGCATAATCACATAGCAGCTCCTCATAATACTTGAAAGCAGGGTTATTGTAGATAGCAAAGTGCCACAAGGAAGGAATCCCAAACCCACGAATGGTCATGGTAGTATAGTCCCAATATTCCGGAAGCCATCCCGCACATTCCCAATCAATGATACCGGAGAGACGTCCGTCTTTCACAATGATATTGTGCCGCATAAGGTCACCATGTGCAAAGACAATAGAATGCGACATATCTGCAAGATGTTCAATTTTTTTCGTTACTTGATCAAATTTTGCTCGGCTCTCCTCTGTTCGATCACGAACTGTATGGTCCCTAGTGCGAACAAGATATCGAAAGAAGGCGGACTTGTCATCACATGAGGGAATCACACCATTGCAAGCGCGGAAGGTCTTGATGTATGTGCCGGTTATAGAAGATATCTCTGGGCTGCGAGGATTTTCGCACTCCCGCAGACGAAGGAGACATTTGTGTAATTCACTCATAATCATTGATCGCTCGTTATCTGAAAGGTCTTTCCACACCTGCGATAAGAGTTGACCAGGTACACGCGTCATCCAAATCGCACCGATTCCTGAGTGTGGACAATTGGCATAAAACAAAACTCTTGGGACAGGAAGTCCGAGGGAGCGAGCAAGTTTCATTGAAAGTGCTTCTTCCTCACGAGTACGCTCCCCATACTTTAGGACAGTATTGAATGGCATTGCATAAATGTTCAGGGTTTCTTGGAAAGGAAGCTCTGACTTGAAGAACGCGCAGTATTTAGAATACCAGTTGCTGAGTCTCACGACGATTTCATCCATAATGAACCATGATATTCTCCTAAAGAGCTTAGAACGCGTTGGAGGAGATTTCTTCGGAAAAAATAGATTAACGACATCAAAACTTGAAGATACTAAGACATACCAGCATTGGAAATCAATCAAATTTTTGTCCCAAAGGCTCAGGACTAAAACTATAAGGATGTTTATGTTTTGGATGACAATGGACGAACCAACTACGAAAATGGAGAACGTGTTATGTATGATGGCCCTCTACACCTTGAGCATCTGGGCAAATAGATCACGTGACGACGATGGCAGCGTTCAAGGGTAGGTTCTGGTCTGTACAAAAGACAGACAGCATCAGTGTAGAAATGTACCTCAGTCACTCCAGAGTATGGTGTACGACTGAGGGTGGCTGTGTGTATCCAAAAACATAAGAAGTAAAATTATTAAGGTTTGTGGCAAAGACTAGCAAATACCGATCATGCAGCCACCTGGGCCAGCCTCGGAGTACGAGAGGTAACCTAAAAAGGAAATAAAAATATCGGCTAAGCGTGTATGACGTACGGTCGTGCAAGTCTCTCTCAACAGATGCCCTATCATGACAGTCCTTTCAAAATCATCGGAATACACCGAGAATCGTCAAATGCGACTGTTCTGGCCAAACAGCCCGACTCTTATGGAACATTCTATAAGTCCAATCTTAGAGTTTACAACGAAATGATACTGACTTTTTCCCCTCGCACAGGTTTGATGAGCCGGGACCTGTTTTTGCACCAGACACAGGCATAGAAGACCAGTATGTGGAATGCATTATAGATGCAAGGAGACGTGGCTGGAGCTGTCAATACCTTGAGAACTCTTGTAATTCATTCTTCAACTTGTCCCTACCACCGGCGGCTTTTTCCATTAGGTTTTTAATACACTCGTTTGAGCAGTTTAGTGTCGTATTTTCCTTAATCCATATTTCTTTTGCCTCTTCTTAAACACTGACCTTAATTTTTTACTTTAGGATAGGGAAGGGTTTGATCCTAGCATACTTATTTACATCTGTATACCATACTTTGCTTCCAGAGGCCGCTTTCCTTCCTTTGCCACTTATATATAGCCGCCACTACTCTAGACCATCTTCCTCTGTTTTGCATACGCACAATTTATGGCTCATCACACTGTCTTATCTGTCTTTGTCTCATCATAGTGACGACTGCATCCTACGTACATAGAAGCATGAGATTAAGTAGGTAAGTAAACAGAATACGAAAGGAGTGACGAGGGGAGGGTACTAAGTAGACAGAGGTGGTAGGGTGAAGTGTGACATGTTCCTTACTAGTCCGGAGCTACTTTCGGACCCCCTTTTTTTTTTTTTTTTTTTTGCTGGGGTAACCTAATTATTTTCCTTTCGTCAACGCGCATAACTGTCGCTGGCTCCCTTGACCTAGGTTGAAGATTACGTTTGACATTACGGATGGACAACATAATATTCCATTATGCGGCAGACAAATACATATAATTGCGTTACGGATTATGGTCTTTTGAAAAAATTGTGTGCTCGACAACATCGGCTTGAACTGCAGAGATGAAACAATTCAAGAAGAGCCCTGACGGTGTTCGTCAACCAAAAATTGAGGTGCTACAGAGAGGGTACGGGGGACGTCGGCGAGGCCGACCGTTGAAAAGTAGCCAAACGCTTTGCTTTGTGGGCTTTCCTGCGTTCAAGTTCGGCTTGCGTGGCCTTGTCATCATCAATAGCGTCACGTTGGATATGTTCGATAGCTTCATCGAGGATACGGATGATGTATTTGTGGATGTTATAAAATTCCTCCCCACGATACCAGTAACCAAGAATGAGAGTTGTCCACCATCTGCGCACATAGGGTTTGAGGGGTTCAAAGTAAGGGTGAAAGTATACGAGAACATTCTCTTCGAACGAATCCGGACTTGACACCAACTCAACCTTAGTTTCTTTCACCACTTCTTCGCTGCCGTCGAAAAGGTTAGAGAGAGCGTCGCGAAGTTTGAGATCACGGCTTGCAGATTTCGCATCCAACTCTTCCCGTCGCATGTTCATGCCAGGACCCTTTCGAGTCATGCATAAATGGACCAAGACCCAAAGGAGTGACTCAACATCGTGAATTGCCTGATGTATAAAGGGTGGAACCCTGGTGTTCCCAGGAAAGAAAAAAAGAGACCGTTCCCTAATCACTTCCGCACTCATATAAGGAATAGTACCCTTCAAAAGAATCAATGCCCGTTCAAGATACCTTGAGACAATATGAGCTTACCGTGCGTTTACCCGCGTCAGGTACACCATTGGCAAAGTCAGGCCAAATGCAAGGTTTAGTTTTGTCACCCTACATGTGCCTGTAACAAAGCAGAACGCTGACTGTAAGAGGCAGACTTACAATATCGAACCATCCTACATCCTTTAAACAGAGAGGTTCCACTGAAGCATTGGGGGTATTGTTGGAGCCTGCGGTATTGTTGTAGTATGCGGTATTGTTGTAGCGTGCGGCATCACGTATATAGGCAGCAGCATCATTGGGTCTGTCTATCCATTTCAAGGCCGTGTCAAGGACATTAATATCTGCTTTTTGGTCGCAGAACTGATGCTTCAGGGTGAATTGAAGAAAATCTCTTTTTGCCTGGAGCTCCGAAGGAGAAAGGCCAGCTATCTTGGACGGTATTTCAACCGTACCAGTTGCCTTCTTGGCATGATCGTAATCCATGATGCGCCCGAAATACCCACCTTGATCATCCTCGAAGATGAATAGATTCCCCAAACTGACATCACGGTGGACAACCAGCTGAGCATGAGCGTGCTCTTGGTCTATGGCAGCAATGTTTGAGATACAAAATTCTGGAGCGAGGCATGAACACACCTTCGACGAAGTTTTTGTAAAATTTTAAAAGCTCGGAAAGGGAGGAGAAAGTTGTGATTCCACTACCCATGGACATTAATATATTCGTATGATAACGTTCCACAAGAGTTGAAGAGTCGGTAAAAAGATTGAAAGAACGATGTATGTAATCAGAATTGGCGTCCCTGGCAAGTCTCCTTTTATAAAGGTAATAAGAATAAGCCAGAACCGGGTCAACGGACACGTCGTAGGGTTGAAGAGCGACACCACCGCGAATCAGCTTGACTGTACTATCAACGTCGCTGCCAACCTTGATGTCGTGATGCGCAAAAGCATGCTTCAGCTCCTCCTTCTTTCCCGAATCTAAGATGTCGTATATTTGACCTTCAGATGGGCAGGGCAACTCATTCGAGTCTAGCCGAATGGGCCTCCAATAACGCTTGAGCGCATATGTCTGCACACCACAGGATCAAATAGATGATACAATAGAAGTCATGACCGATTCTGACCTTCTGCGGGTTTTCTTTTTCCTCAAATTTAACAACTTCGTATACGATGGTAGCACGGCCGCAGATCTCGTCCGAAGATATTGCATAGAGGATGGCCACACTGACATATTTTTCCACTCTTCCCTCTTTCTCGACATCGATGACCCAGTGGATGTTATAACGACTGTTTTTTTCAATTTCCTCTTGGAAATGATTGATGACCTGATAAGATGATTCGGTGACCATCGTAACAGGCAGATAAATCTTCATCGCTGTGTCCCAGCCGAGTTGTGCGGGACTCATGTTCGAGAAACCAGTTATGATTCGAACAAATGTTTGACAATCCTACAATTTGTCAGTGAAAGCATCTGCTTGACGAGTGATGACTTACTGTGTGTATGTTGATTGGAGTTTTTGTCATCAGTACCCCAGATCGGTCACAAGATACTAGCGTGAGCTCGTCAAATAAGAGGACAAAACCCAATACGAAGCGCCGATCCAGCTGTTCCCTCATGGCCCGGCACATGTAGGCCAAAACTTTCTTTACAGTCTTGAAGCGTTCCTCTTCTGATTTCTCCACTTTGATCTCATAAAAAACGTGGGTCGACATCCACCAGAGATGATACAAATCAAGCTAGGGAAATGTCAACAACACATCCATTGGTCGACAATGAAGACAGTTACAAGTCTTTTTTTCTCTGCCATGTATGTTTCCCCATGCTTCGTCGTCTTCGCAAAATTATCCCTCTGGATCTGTATCTTCGCATCCAGTCCAGCTATATCAGCGTCAGATTGAAACCCTGCACCATGAGGACGCTCATCCGCCATTGTTTCTTGTGTAATATTGTGGCGGTCAACGTATATGATGTTGGTGTGAATGTCCTCCTTGCGCATAGTGTCAACAATCGCATTCAAAATCGCAGCCAAGGACTTGTAGAGTGGTTTATCGGTTAACGGGGGCTTTTTCGGGAATCCTTTCCAGCGAGACGACGTATACTTATCCTCAGCCTTCAACTCTTCAAGGCTGTCTTTTATGGTAGGTATCACCGGAATTCTGGCTTCCAAAAACACCTCGGTGTCGACAGTGTGGATAGTCTCTTGGATATCTCTCTCGAGGTCGTCCATGGCTTCCTTCCGTGAGGATGTTCTTACGTATTGAACTGACTGTTCACGCCGTTTTATGAGGGGTATCGCTTATTGTCCGCTGTAAGAACACGACGAAAGGGATGAGTGGGATAGTGGAGGTGAAAGTATAAAATATCACCTCGTCTTGCCTTTTATTTGAAAATTGTTATATGAATATAAGTGAAACGTGTAACCCTGAATATGTGTGTCCAGCGGAAATTGAATGGTCTCGGGTGACTTTAAATATTGATCCCTGAGAAAGCACGCGAGTCAACAGATTTGACGAAGACTCTTCAGACTCTAATTAATTGGCCGAGTAAGAACCAGAACTTAAGACCGTTGAAACTTAGACAGGTTGTGTGCCCGTCAACGACTGATTGTCATGTGAAATTATTATTTTCACGAAACCAAGTTGATTATGCGCAAGAAATAAACAAAATAAAGAGGAATAAAATGCTATTGTCGTTACACTCACAAAGCCTCTCATGCCTATTCAGAATCATAATAAAAATGGACATTACGTTGTGAAAGAAACAACCTGTTTTGATCGTTTTTGATGTTCTTTCACAATATTCTGCAATGTAACAACCAAAGAGGTCTTGTAACTAATTTGGCAAAATACCTACCTAAGTGGTTTAAATCCCTAGCTAGTAAAGAAAGAGCCTTGGGGGCACATGAATGCTAGCCAGTCTTCAAAAAGACAGTTGCAATAACATCAGTTGTTGCCAAGTATAAAAAAGGTGTGCTGTGCTGTTCTCCAACAACCAACACAAGGATACAAGTGCGAAACATCA
Source organism: Termitomyces heimii (assembly GCA_003313675.1). Taxonomy (NCBI): domain Eukaryota; kingdom Fungi; phylum Basidiomycota; class Agaricomycetes; order Agaricales; family Lyophyllaceae; genus Termitomyces; species Termitomyces heimii. The sequence goes on along the minus strand of QLON01002011.1, from coordinate 26,605 downwards.
AGGTTAATATATGGGCATAACTCCAAGGACCCACACCACACCAACAATAAATTGGAATCGGCTATTTATTGTTTTATTGTATTCCAAAAGAACGATAAGAAACAATAGAAACGGATAAACTAAGGCCTGATTGAGCATATAAAGGCAAAACTCTTTCGCACCCACACCCACACCCGCGCCCACACCCGCACCCGCACTCACGCCCGCGGCGGCGGCGGCGGCGGCACTCTAAGACGTCCTCGTCCTCACAGGGCGCATCCCCACCGGATTAATATTCTTATTCGCAGTCCCAATCACAATTATTATTATAATAGTATTACTACCCACCAAACATTGAACCACTGAAACTTTCCTTTGGACTTGTTTTTTTTTCCATGCTTTCCCTTTTCTCAAGTTGTTAGGTGATACCACAGACAGGGGGGTTCAAATACGCTTACGATTTCATTTACCCCCGCTTATATTCATTCTAATCCACTTTTAGATTGCACTTGACTTGCCAAGCCAGGTAAAAGGGGGTACAAGCAAACGAAGGATTCATCTCCTTCCGAGGTTCGCGCAACAAACCAAACAACCCAGAGTACGCATCATGTCGTGCCCCAACCCCTCTACTATTTTCCCTCTGGGATTCTCCCAGAAAAAAATCAAAAAACACTTTAATCGCCCACTGTAAAAAGAAATCTCCAGAAACGTAAACCGCGAACCAACATTAAATAAAAATCATAATCGTAATCATAACCGTAAACATAGTAATAGTAATAATAGTCATGTCTCGGGGGTATCGAATCCACAGGTATGTTTTTTTATTTATTTATTTTATCATTCATCCACTAAACAACTCACACGCGCCTCGGCCTACCTTTCGCACCCGCACCCGCGGCGGCACTCAAAGGCTTCCTCACAGGACGCATCCACGCCGGATTAATATTCGCATTCGCAGTCACAATCGCACGCGGACTCGACACGATTCCAGGGGACCTGTACCGCGTGGGCACCTCCGCCTCTGCCAAGGGTGGGGACAGGGGGGGCATGGGAGCGCCGATGGCCTCGGGGGAAGTGTCGATGCGGAGCCCGAGGCCGAGGCCAATATTTGATTTCGGCTGCGGCGTAGCAGTGGCAGTGGCACTGGCAGACGCAGACGCAGAAGCGACTGGGAGGTGTGTGCCAAGGGTATGGGCGCGGGATCTAATGATGGGTGTGCCGGCGGCAATGAGCTCAGCAAGACGGGGGTGTCTGCGGGCTTCCATGAGGAAAAGGCCCGTGCCTGGTATAGCTGGGACGGAAGCGGGTGGTGCGTGGCGTGAACCCGGTGCCGAGGCGGAGGCGGGGTAGAGACATATGCGGTCGAGGGCAGGGTTAGCGGCGATCAAGGCGATGGAGGCGTTCCAGACGGAGGGGAGGTGCGTGGAGAATGCGACGAGGGCAGGGGCTGCTGCGAGTGCCGAGGCGAGGGCTGTGATGGGTCCGCTGGGCACGGCAGGTGCCGAGACGGTAAAGGCGGAAAAGGGGCTAAAGGACGAGGTTGGGGACGTCGGTGTGTCGTCTGAGAGCTTGAATGCAATGTTGGCGGTGCACTTGTGGCTGTATGTTAGCTGTATTGATTTTCTGGCAGGAAGAGAAACGTACGAGGTGGGGCCAGACGGAGATGGCGCGGGCGACGGCGTTGATGAGGGCGCGAGGGCGTGCGAGACTGAGGTAGACTGCGGCTGGTTTGCGCAGCGTCAGGTGACGCATTGCGGTGAGGGTTTCAAAGACAGCGAGGTCGACATCAGGGTCGTCGTCAAACGTGATGGTCAAGTCGAGGCTGGACAGGTGGGAGCACAGCCGCAGGACGTCGATGGCAGGGCTCCAAACACCGAGGACAGTGAGTTCGCGGACATGCTGGGCGTACTCGGGGCGGGCGCAGAGGGTCTGGAGGAGGAGCGCGGCAGCAGACGGGGAGGCGAGGTAGACAGTGTGATAGAGCAACGGGGTGGCGATGCGGTGGAACTGGCGGGAGACGGTGAGCGGGGCAAGGCGGGCCGAGGACGAGGAGGGAGAACGCAGCCAGAGGGGTCGTGGCGGGGGAATGGCGTGTGCGAGGATACGCTCGAGGAGTTCTTCAGGCAGACACGCCATGGCAGCAGTCAAAATTACAACAACTCCGAGGCCTGTTTTTATTCCGCGACCACGGCAGAACCCTTATCGGTCGCACTGGAAACACGATCATCAATCCCACGGCGGTCCACTTCCTTCTTCTCCGTCCTTCCTCTCATGACGCCATCCACCAACTATGGGCCCGTGACGACGACACCACGGTATCATCCCGCCAAAAAGGAAGCAACAATTCATCCATCCCTTCCTTCTTCGGGCTTCCCCCTACCCCTGTACATAGACCATGTACATATATAGCCTGGATGACAACTGGTTTTCTTCTAACAACAGAGCTAAATTCCCGCTTTGATTACCCTTTCAATCAATTCAGGAATTTCAGAAGACGGCCTCACACCGATCCCCTCCAGTATATAATCAAAATACACGTGTCTCGCTCACCCTACTCTGAAACACTAAAACCATACTTCTAAAACGCCCGTTCTCAAGCGATCCCGCTGGACAATGGACATGGACACCCCTCTGTACATACTTGCCTGATCTTGATGCTGATCGTAGGTGGCATGTATATTCGTTCCGCCTACATTATCTATGTAGAACCGCGTAAATCCCTCATTTACTTTTCAAACACTACTGTATTCCCGTGCATCACGCCATTTCACACGACAGAGGTCAAATGACAGAGGAATACACCCCAAGCAATTCCCCAAAATCATACTATAACCCTGCTTTGCTTCCGTTTGTCAGCGGCGCATTGCGTCCGAGCCGGATCAGGGTCGCGATACGGACATAATTATCCTCCGTGGCGGCGCTCTTTACGCTTGATGCCCCATGTACGTTTGAAAGATGTTCCAATGTCCTAGATAAGTCCGTCGTAGCCTTTTTGTTCTTTCTTTTCTTTGTAGTGATGATGTAATCTTAGCAACCTCATAACAACAAAATGAAGTATTTACTTGGGAAGATTCTGAACAAGGCAGCTTTTGTACCAACCTTTTCCATCTTCTTATTATTCTGACTGTTTTGCACATATCTTGAATTAAACACAATTTTCTAATACTGCCTGGACTAAAGGCAGAAGTATGTCAAATTATATATGCTATAATATAGGCTGGTATCTACAAACTTTTTAACTTGGCCTTTTATTTGCAATGGTTTTTTGGGCTAAAGAAGAAGAAGCAAACTACAGTAGCACTCTAGTATCCCACCTTTTCCAGATCACATTGCCAAATCATTTACTAAGAGGATATCTGGTGCTATACTTGACTTATATGTAAGCTATAATAAATACTTAATTCACCTATCCTCTTGCAAATTCACAGCATTTCAAATTCCTTTTTGTGCACTAAAACTTATTACACTATATATGAGTTGGATAAATTTGATACCCATTTTCCATGATAACATTAACTATATTTTCAACTTAAGATTCTTTAATATATGCTAAGCTTTATCAATGATGTAGGTGCTAAGGAATCAAAAGATTTATGTCTTATAGATGGCAAACTAGTGATGCACTTGAATAACCCTGTAAGGGCGACCTCTGGAGGCTGTGGCTCAGTCGCACAGCTGGCAGAGGGAGATCCAAAGTATATTAATAATGTATGACAATTTAAGTAAGTAAAGTACTAACCTGGCAGAGGGAGATCCAAAGAGAACAAGTCTGAGGAGTCACTCTGCCAGTCGACAGAAAATAGTCCGAGGTCTGATCACGTGACGGTCACATGTCACGTCACATGTCACGTAACGGTGTGACATATGTCACGCCTATGTCACGTAGTGTGACTGATGTGACTGATGTCACGGTCACGATCACATGGTCCCCAGGTCATGGGGCCGTGTGAAATGGATCACTTTTGACGAGGGCTCCATCAGAGCCCTCGTCGAAAGTGATCCAATTCCCAGAGACAGGGGCTCAGCCAATGAGGAAGTTAATTCCCACGGTCCCGCCAGTGGAGAGTTGGACGAAGTAGCATAAGTGGTGAATGAACTGAGATGAATAGCGCACTTTTGGCAGGAAAATAAGGGCTGGGGGACTGCTAGAAGGTAGTCCCCTGACAAACCCTAATGTTTATTTAGCATTATAGAACTTCTTTCAGGTACACAATTAAATTTTACAATAAATGATATATTGCAGTAGCATGTTTTTGGGACAGAAATTAGTTATTTGCTCACATTGCTTCAAAATTATAAGACACATTTGTATGCTAGCAGGATGCATTCCAGAAGAGAGTTGTTTAGTGCTCATAGAATAATGGAGCATCTGCCATAATCTCTCAAAAGTCTGTGCTTTCTTAGGACTAATTGATGTTCTTAGAATTTCTGCATATATCTTCACACATTAGATGCACACCTTAACAAAACTTGTGAGAGCAAATGCTACTTTTAAATTTAGACTGAATTAAATTAATGTGAAGAGTGACTTAGTATAAGTGCTACAAAAAGTAAAATAATTGGTATCTATTAACTATACATTTTCAGATCTGGTTATATTAGTGGTTGATACTAACTACATTGCTATCAGTTTTTTTTATGCCAGTGCCTTAGCAACAATTAAAAATAACAATGCTACAATTGTTCTGGATTTATCATGCTTAACAATTAAAAATTCTGCTATAATCAATAGAAACAGATGTTTGAAGATAAATAAAGAGAAATTAGAGAAAAAAAAGGAAAACTAGAGAATCATATATAAACAAATGAGTGAAAAATATAAAACAAAGAGATGTGGGAAAGGAAAATGGGAAACTAGAGAAAAGGAAGGAAAAGTGGAGAAATAGAGTGGAATAGAGTTGAGAAAAAAAAGATGAGCCAAGATGGAGTTGATGATATTTGAAACCAAAACCAAAATAAAATGGGAAAAATAAGAATTGAGTTAAGTTGATATGGAGTTGAAGAGACTTAAGAGGTGAAACTAAGTTAAAACAAGGTAAAATGAAGTAAAATAAATAAATTAAAAGAGAATAGCAAGAAAATAAGTAAGTAAAGAAAGACAAGAATGGAAATGAGAGGAAACAGAAGACAATATCAAAACTAAGCTACTAACTATGGAGAGGCCCTTTTTATATACTCAATAAGTATCTTGGACAATGGAAGTGATTGTACTGTGGAGAAAACTATGCAATGGCAGGATTTCATGGAGTAATTGCTTGAAGCAGCTTATGTGGAGTATTAAAAGTAATTGTCTTGAAGTAAAGTGTTGAAGGCATAAAAAGCCAAAGTTGCCTTAAAGATATATTGAGGAAGTTATATTTGAAAATATTTGATAATCTTGGTAATTAGATCAATGATGGCCAAAATTAAATTAAGGAAAAAGTGAGAGTAAGTGTAAGCCTATCCTAGAGATTATAAATGAGTCATAACAATTATATAAAGTCTTTGTCTAACTAGGATTTGAAAAAAGATTTTCTGATGACTATATCTATATGTTTTAGTCTAATGGCAAAATAGTCTTGATAGTCTTAATCTATATCAATGATATGGCAGTAGCTAGGAAAAATTTTAAAACAATTTCTTTCAAGAAAGGTCTAAACAAAAGCTTTTAAATTACTAATCTTGGAGATCAACACTATTTACTAAACTTGCAGATTATTCAGGGTTGTGTAAATTATATCATTTAATCTGAATCAATTTGCATATATTGATAACTTCTTCCATGCCTATTTCTACTTCTATAATAGTAATAATAAACTAAAGTACAGATAATAAACTTAGAATGCATTAATCAACATGTTTAAGGTAAGCAGTATATTGTAGACTTGACATATAAGAATAGTAATGCACTATTGAGTACATACAGAAATAATAAGATATGTATTAAAATAAAAGAAAAAAATATGGCAAAATAGATATATCAGAGTCAAAACCCAGCTTATAAAATTAAATGCCAAGTATCACTTTAACACTTCTTTTTAAGCTAGTCAATGACTAAATTTAGTAGTTAAGTATTTGACTTTTGTGGATGGAAGTAGTTTTATGAGGGTATTGGCTATTATATCATCAATGAGGCAGTAGGAAAGTGTAATGTGGCCACTATTGATAGTATAGCAAATGTCAATGTATTTTATGCATGCATAGTATTAGTGGTTATTAGTGAAGGCAATAGATGCTAGTTGTTACTAAAAAAAGTAGTAAGGTTATTTGAGAAGGAAGCAAATCCACATTGCCTCCTTTATAAAATGGATCATGCCAATGTACTTGCTCTCAATAGTCAAAAAAGATATAAGTTTTTAATGCTTACAGCTTTATAAAATTGTGCCACCATTTGAAATAAATCTATACTTATTGACTGCATGCTAAATCTCTACCATACTTTTATTCACATTTGAGTATTTAAATCAGCTCCTTCTTCTTATTTCTTTTATACTTCAACTATAAGTTCTTTGTATTCTTCAAATATCAGAAGATATATTTTGCTACCTCTTAGTAACACATGCTAGAGTTTTTAATAAAATAAAAGAGTGTAATAACTACAAACACAATGTCTAGACAAGTGCTGAGGCAGGCCCACATTAGAAATTTATTTCCATTTTATTTATTGTACTCCTTTTTTAATTTCCTGGCTCTCTTTCTTTTTTTTTCTATATCTCCTACTTCCTTCACAGTTTTATTATCTCCTCTATTTCTCTTACTTTTCTTGATATCTAACCTTAATGCTAATCCCAAATCTCTATATGAGTCTTCCTTTTTAATGAGAGACAACTAATAGGTTCCTGCTCAATAGAGTAAGCCCCTGAATTAGCAGAATTTAACAAAAGATAGACAAAGGCTTTAAGTTTTTGAGGCTATAATGACAAAGGATGTACTTTAATACATTTGCCTCTATTGCTAAACTTGCTTCTATTCATGCTATTCATGCTATAGTTGCTATATTCAATATGGAAATCTACTAGATTGATGTAAAAAATGCCTACTTAATTGACAAACTTAAATTAAATAAAGTTGTCTTATATATTAGCTGCTTGAATAACCATGAAGTCTGTTGCTTAGCAAAAATCCTCTTTAATCTTAAATAAAGTGGTTAGCAATAGTATTAATGCTTGTAAAGATTCTTAATGATTTTTTTTAAGCAGTGTGAAATTAATCAAGCTGTGTTTATCTAACATGTCAAGACATCACTTACAATTATTGTTGTTGATACCAATAACTGCACCATTATAGCAACATTTCTTGATATTGTCAAGATTACTGACCTGGGTGAGATTTATCAGCATTTCAGCATTGAGATTAAGTGTAACTATCAATATCTCACCTTATTACTTGTACTTATTATACCTTTATTAATATACTTTGGATCTTTCTCTGCCAGCTATATGACTGAGCCACAATCTTCAGAAATTATTTTTACAGCTTCAATGGAGCTTTCATCCAAGGACAATATTATTCACTTATTATGCAACAAGCTGTTAGCTATATAAACAAACTCATTAACTTCTTTGTCATTATTAGTAATAAATTTTATTTTATTTTTTTGTAATCTGCCTTTGCTTATATTTATTATAATTGATAAAGAAAAATAAATAAGGAAAATAAAGATAAGTAGGAAAGTAATGGTGTCAAGATGGAGAGAAAAGAAGTTGAGACAGAGCAGAGAAGAAATAAAAATTAGATTAAAAATGAAATAAAAAAAAAAAATAAAGAAAGAAGGGGAAATGGAATAGGAATAGAAGAAAATCAGTACTAAACAAGAATAGAGAGAGAGAGATGAGAAATAAGAATAAGAGTAAAGAGAAAAGAAATCAGAGATGTTTGGAAAGTTAGAGCTAAGTTAAGTCAAAAGAGTAAAAGGTTAAAAAAGTAATTTTAGGAATCTTGAGGAAAAAAGTAAAAAGAGCTGAGACAAAATAAGGCAGAGGAAAAAGAAGTTAAGAGGCAAGAGATTGGAGATGAAAGAAATGAATTCAGAGATATACAGAGTAAAAAGACTAAAGATAGGAAGAAAGTAGAATAAAAATCAAAACTGGATAAAAACTTATGTAATATTACCTTCCCTAATTATTTATAGAGTATTTCAGGCAATGGTAGTGATTGTATACTGGAGACAATCAAGCATTGGCAAGATTGGGCAGTAAAACAATGGCATGGAAATTGAGTTTTGTAAAACAATTATATGAAGCAGCATTTGCAAGATGTTGGGAATGATCTCTTATAGCAATGTGAGGAAATTAGAATTGTTCTGAAGTGCAGAAGTTGTGGCCTATCTAGGCAAGCTTAATGATCTCTGTGATTTAAATCAGTAATGTTGGAACTTGGAGAATAAAAAAGTGGATGTCATTATAGCTCTATTCTAGAGAGTATGGATATCTGCAATTATCTTCATCTCCTTATCTATGAAAACACTCCCAAGCTGCCACATCTCATTATCTGCAGCTTGTTTTGATTGCTACTTAAGCCTTGTTAGCTATGCAAATAAATAAATAAATAGAGCAATTCTACTCAAGTAATAATAGCTCAAGCATAATATTTTCTAGTAATTTTTGCAGTGTGAAGAAATGTTTTGCAGCCATCTAATTCTTTTGCAACACACTTCAAAGCCAGCAAACTGGGTTGTGTAAGGCCTCAACAGTGATCTGCAAAGCAGCACGATGAATGGACTAGTAATAAAGTTGTATTATTAGTTATGGAACCTAGTTTGTCGTTACATACCTAGTAACAAAGTGAATAGAGTTAAGTAAAACTGATTAGGGTCTTGAGAGTAATCAGTGTAGCATCATGTGATACAACGATGATGTAGAGGTAAGTACATATAAGTGTTGTGTATCATGACACCCGCCCCCTCCTTGTTAAGAGGAGACCCCAGCCGTGGGTGACAGCAAAAGGGAAACACAAGAAAGAAAAGAAAAGCAAAAAAAAGGAAAAGCCCTGCCTCACCCCCTCTGCGCACCCCATTTGCGCCTCCCCCTGGTCCGTTTATTCTCACAAAACTCCTGAATGGCCTCCAGTGCATGAGGCATATCGTATTCCTTGAGCCACTTGTCCTTGCTCTCATCATATCCCCTCCAGCGCACCAGGAACTCAGACACCCCCCCTCTCATTCTACGTTCCTGCAGGATGTGCTCAATCTCGACCTCGTCCCTGGTTTCCATTTGCACTGGTGGCGGCGGGACCTGTCGACGACCCAAAATCATATTGGGCCATGCCGGGACAAGGCAGGAGATGTGAAAGACATCGTGGATTGTCCAGCCGTTGGGCAACATTAGTTAATAGACTGAGTCCAATATCTTTTGTGCTACCTGGAAGGGGCCGAACTGTTTGAAATCGAGCTTACTGTTGGGCTGGTCCAAGCGCAGGTCCGCACATTCCAGGAACACTCAGTCCCCAACAATGTAATCCGGGGCCTTATCCACCCATGCGTCATAAAAATGCTTCATCCTCTCCCTTGCCAACTCCAACAATGCCTTCAATTTGCGCTGCACCACACATATCCTGTCCAGCCTCTCGTCTGCCCTCGGCACTGACTGCAAGTTCACAGGGTCAATGGAGAATGTCGGGTTGTAAGCATACTCCGCATAGAAAGGAGACATCCCAATCACAGTGTATAGGCAGTTGTTGTAAGCAAACTCCGCAAATGGCAGCCAGTCTACCCAATCGTCCTGGTAGTAGTCGATTACTGCGCGCAGGTAGATTTCCAACTCCTGATTCACCCTCTCCATCTGCCTGTCTGTCTGCAGGTGGTGTGTCATTGATAAGGCCGGCTTAATGCCCAGTCGTTCCCACATCCACTTGGTATAGCACGCAACAAACTGTGGGCCCCGATCTGACACAATCTTCTTGGGGGTACCGTGGAGGCACCAGACGCATTCCATGAACGTGTCGCACATAGCCACTGCGTTGTCGGTCGAGTGAGCCAGTAGAAAGTATGTGCACTTCGTTGACTTATTGCAGACCACCTGCACCAGGTCAAAACCCCGCAAGGCTGGGAGTGGCCCCACATAGTCTGTTGAAATGTGCTGCCACAGACTGTCTGGCACTTCCAGAGGTTGCAGCGGACCAAAAGGCCTCTGGCGCCGTGGCTTTGTGCACTGGCACATCTCACACCCACCCACGTAGCGGCAGACGTACTCTGACATCCACGGCCAGTAGTAATTCCACGCTATAAGTGCCAGCATGTTTGCCTGGCCCAGGTGCCCTGCAGGAATTGAATTGTGGTAGAGCTGGAGTACCATACGCTTCACTTCGTTGTTATCCAGCATGTACACCAAGCCCCAGAATCTCAACAACTCCTCATCCACCACAAACTCCCTCAGCCTCGCATGCACCAACACCGGCGCTGCCTCAAGCTCCCACAGGAGTGTGAGCCTGGGGTCCTGCCTCGACAGCCACCTAATCGTATCCAAGATCACCCCATCTGCCATCACCTGCTGCGCTGCCACCACCCTCCGCACCACGTCTGAATCGTTGCACCACATCACATCCACCACCACCCCCCTCTTTGCAATCTGCCACTCCCCCAGCCATGCCTCTGACAACAGCTGTTGCCCCAAGTTGTTCGGGCCCCCTGTCTCATGGTCTGGGTGCCATGACAAGCCATCTGGCCCCGCACTCAGGCGCCCTGGCCTGTGGTGGATATGGAAAATGAAACAATTCAGGAACACACTCCACCTAGCCTGCCGCCTGCTCAGGTCCCACGCTGACATGAAGAACTCAAGGTTTCGGTGGTTGGAGAACACCTCCACTGTATGTGGGTTACTCTCCAGGTAAGGGCACCATGCCTCAAATGCTCGCACCACTGACAACAGCTCTTTATCATGCACATCGTAGTTGCGCTCTGCTGGCTGCATAGCCTTCGAGAAAAACACAACTGGTCACCACTCGCCACCCGCAACCTGCTGGGACAAAATCGCGCCCACCGCAAAGTTTGATGCGTCCATCTCGACGCGGAAGGGGGCATGCATGTCAGGCATCAACAGAACTGGGGCCATGGAAAATGCATGCTTCAAGGCCTCAAACACAAACTGCTCCTCCTCCCCCCACCTCCACAACATGTCCTTCCTCTTCAGCTGCTCAGGTGGGCACGTAATCGCTGCGTAGTCCTCCACAAAGTGCCAGTAGAAGTTACAGAAGCCCAAAAACTGGTTAATGTGCCATAGGCAGTGCGGAGTTGGCCAGTCTATAACACCACTGACCTTAACTGGATCCATCCCAATATGGCCCGGGGAGATCCTCATGCCCAAGTACTCCACTTCTGTCATCTGGAACCTACACTTCTCAGGTTTCAGGAACAGGTCAGCCTCTCATAACTGCCAAAGAACCTCGTGGACGTGAGTGTCATGCTGGCTGGGGTCTTCCGAGAAAATGATGATATCGTCAAGGTAGAGGACCACATAAACATTAACCAGGTCATGAAACAGCGCATTCACCATCTGCTGGAAGGCTGCCAGCATGTTCCGCAGGCCAAACTGCATGACAAGGAACTCAAACTGCCCATAGCGAGTCCGGAAAGACATCTTCCACTCATCGCCCTCCTGAATACGAACATTGTAGTACCCCCAGCACATGTTGAGTGTAGTGAAGACCTTTGCTGCCTGCAGGCGGTCCAGGAGTTCCGTTGTGAGGGGAATTGGGTATGTGTCCAGGTGAGTGATGGCGTTCAGAGCCCAGAAGTCCACGACAAGGTGCAGTGAGCCGTCTTTCTTCTTCACAAAGAAGACTGGCGCCCCACATGGCACGCTCAAGGGACAGATGTAGTCTTGTCTGAGGTTGTCATCAATGAACTCCTGCAACACGCACAACTCTGTCGGCGCCAGCTGGTAGAGTTTCCCAGGTGGCGGGACCTTTGCACTGTCGATGAGGTCGATGCCCAGATCATGCTTGCAATGCACCGGAAGCTGCTCCGACCTCCCCTTGTCAAAAACGTCCAGGAACTTGTGGAACTCTGCCGGGACCATGTCCACCACCCCCCTCCCCTTCACCAGTGCCTCCTGCGCCTTCTCTGCCAATGACTGTGCAAAGCTCCTCCCTGCCACCCCCCGTGCCATCAGCTGTGGTCCCACCGCTGTCCTTACTGACTCCAGATCCCACTTCTGCTTGAAAAAGGCACCCCTGCCACTTACTTCCCCCTCTCTTTCTGCCAGCTGCATCACATTGTCAATGCACGCATGGGCCAACTGGACTGCTTCAGCCCTCTGAGCGCACTGATAACATGTCTTATGCATGTGTGCTCATTTCAGGCCAGCATAGTGCTCCCTGGGAACCCAAACTCATGGGCGTGCCTCCGCCGGTGCTGCACACATTGACTCCTGCTGAGACTGCCCACATGCAGAGCCCCCGGGCATGGCACCCTCCACCATGGGCAAATGCTCCCTGCACTGATCTGCCTGGAACTCTACTCTCGAACGCGTCCAATCAATGGTGGGATTGTGAAGGCGAAGCCAGTTAACTCCCAAGATGAGGTTGTCGTCACCAATGTCCACAATGTCGAAGACTAGGGTCTCAGCATGCTCCCCCACCACAATGCGCAGGTGGACCTTGTTAGTAATCAACCCTGAGCAGATCTCAGAGTTATCAATGGTGCGTAGGTGAAGAAGCCTCCTCTTCTTGGTCGTCGGCAGAGCCTGCTCTCGGACAAACTGGGGGTTAGCAAAACAACAGCTTGCACCCGAGTCCACCATCACACGCGTGTCCACAATCGACTGTCCCCCCCTGGGCAAATGCACCCGCAAAGTCACTGGGAGTTCCAGCGCTGAGTGTGGGGACTGCAGAGACCGTGCGTGAATCACCGCTGCCACACGCTGCCACCTATGTCTCTTACTGCTTGCCCCGTTTGGACCATGCAAAGCAACTGCATTAGAAGGTGCAAGTACATGGAACCTATCAGTTGCGCCCATCATGGCGACATGGGGCAACCCTACACAAAACCCGCTGCCAGCTGCTCCTCCACCTTCCCCTCACTTCCCACCATCGCCTCACGCACCGCAGCCTTGATCGCCACTGCCCACCGAGGGCACTCTGCCATCATGTGCCCTGGCTGCTTGCACTTGAAGCATTTCCTCATAGCCAGCGTAGTTTTTGCGAGGTCGACATCCATTGCATTGGGGTCCACTGGGAGTGGTGGCAATGCAGCATGCACCAACGTTGTTGGGGCTGGCATGCTTGCCGCCGGTGCCGGTGCGCGAGAGATGGTCGAGCCCGGCTGCCAAGCTCCCTTATGCCACGCCATGACTATGTCCGTGAGCCGGCTCTCCCTGCGCAGCAGAATGTCACGCACCTCCTCCACCATTTCGAAGTCTGTGTTAACTAGCGCCTCCATCGCCGCCATACTCAACCCCTTCCAAAAACGTTCCCTCACATAATCGCTGGCAGCGTCCGCAGGGCTAAGCCTGGTCTTCAACTTGAAAAAGGTGGTGCAGTACTCTGTTATCGACCTCAAGCCCTAGTGGAGGACAGTGATACAGTTCAGCGCGTCCTGCGCTGGGCCTCGCATCCCAAAGGCAGTCTTGAAATCCGCCAATCACGCAGCCCACTCAAAGCATTGAAGGTTGAGGCTCACATTATCTGGACCCATCATGATGACGCATGACCAGGCCTGGGCCGACCCCATCAGGTATGACTGTGCCCACAAGATCTTCTGGCAGTTATTGTGGAAGAGCTCGAATTCCGCTGCCGCCTCGACCTGCCGCACAAACTGATCTGCGAGTTACTTGGAGACTCCATTGTATTTCTCTGGGAGGCTGATGGTAGGCCTAGGCCCCAGCCCACGGCCTGTCCATTCCACGACCACAACACGGACAGCGAGTGTGTCCAGTCTAACCTGGATTTCACTCAAGCCAATCCATAGGTCACCCAGTCTAGCCTGCAGCTCACCTAGACCAGCCTGCAACTGCACTGCGAGGTCCTTCTGCAGTGCCGCGAAGACCATATTTGCAATCGCCTCTTCTGGCAATGAAGCAGCCTGGGCTGCTTGGGTCGCCTCCAATGGAACCAGCGTCGTTATGCTCGGTGAAATTTTCTTTTGAAACTCTATTCAAGTGTAAGGCCTCGATAGTGATTTGCAAAGCAGCACAATGAATGGACTAGTAACAAAGTTGTATTATTAGTTATGGAACCTAGTTTGTCGTTACATACCTAGTAACGAAGTGAATAGAGTTAAGTAAAACTGATTACTCTCAAGAGTAATCAGTGTAGCGTCACGTGATATGATGATGATGTAGAGGTAAGTATGTATAAGTGTTGTGTATTATAATAGGTTGGACTATTTTTCAGCTGCATTTTCATATTCTTATTTCTGTTCACTAAATTTCATTAGCTGTGATAATCATTTAATAGGCACATAGATATTCTTTGCATAGGATTTATTTTCTGATTGAGTATTATTCACTAAATAATGTATTTTAATAATGAGACCTTTTATAGGCTTGCTTCTCTCTTTACCTTTTTTTGTCTTTCCCTTATCATAGCCAAGAATGCTATATAAATGCTCTTTAATTAGGCTAAGAAACAGGTTATGGATAACATTAACAATAAGGAATAATAACAGTTTGTACTATAGGAGCCTGAGGAGCTCATTCTATTAAATACATGAATTATTGACAATATCTTGAGCATTTTGTAAAGAGAAAGCATTGAGTTACTTTTCTACTTGCTCCCTAGATTCTGCATTAGTAGTTAGTACTCAGAAATTATAGTTATAATTATTGTATTTATAAATTAATTTAGAATATTTATGCTAAAAGCAAAACTTTTCATGATTTATTGTGGTAAAGCCTCCTACTTTTTGTGCAATTATAAATTACATAAATAATAAATAGCACAGTAGACAGCATGTATTATAATTTACCTACACTCTTAGAGTAGGGCTATCCTAAGCCTTACTTTTACCTCTTCTAAATTCTAACATCACTGATTTAATCACTAAGATGACTAAACATTCCTAGATAAGCTGCAATCCTAATGCCTCAGAATAATTTTAGCTTCTATGCCTATTATAAGAAAATCACTTTTGATACCTTACATAAATTGCTCTATATAATTATTCTGCAAAACCTAATTCCTACACAATTACTCTGCTATCTAATCTTGCTAACACTTAATTGTCTCTCATATATAATCACTCCCACTATCCAAGATACTCTATAGATACATAAAGTAGGCCTCTAGTAGTTAATATAATAGTTTTTAATATTGTACCCAAGATAGTCCTATTCCAGTTTATTTCTTTCCTCTCTTGTTTTTCTAATTTCTATTATCTTGCTTTCTATTTTTAAATTCATCTATTTTTTTCTAACTCTCTCTTTTATCAATTCTTTCTCTGCCTTATCTTTTTTTTTCTTTCTTTCTCCTTTCTTCAAGTTTCTTTAAGTTACCAGCTTTATTTTTTTTTCCTCCTTTCCTCAACTTGACTCAGCTTTAACTTACTCTGAACATCTCTGATTTCATCTCCTCCACTTTGTCTTTGTCTCACTCATTGTCACCTTTTTCCAATTTATTTACTTTATCTTAACTTCTTCTTCTTTGTTTCAACTCTGTTTACCTTTTCTTTGCTTTTTTCTTTCCACTCATCTAGTCTCCTAGTCTCTTTCACCTATCTTCATTTCTAAATCCTTATCTCATCTCCATCTATTTGCTTGTTACTTGTTTCATTTTACTTACTCTATCTCTAGTTCTATTTTTATTCTCAATTTCTTTTTTATACTAATTTTTTAGTGCAATTCCTTTTAGTTCTTTAGTATACATCTTCTTTTTACAGGACCCAATTAGTAAGTTTCTGCTCAACAGTGAGCCTCCAGATTAGTAAAACCTGAAAATATGCTTATAAATATACTTGGCAGTCTGGTTAAAGAAAACACTTATTCAAAGTTTAAGAAAAGCATTGAAAATGAATTTCAAATAAAGATTCAAATTATTCACTTTTAGAAGAGGTTTATATAAATCAGGAATTAGCTGCATAAACAAATTATCTGGTTGGTGCTGTTCTTCAATTGGTAGGCTTAGAAATGCAAGAGAAATTATGCCTATAGATATTTTCTTTCTAGCTTGCTTATTGCTTAGAAGATTGAAAAAATCAACACTAAGTGAAAATAAATAATGACTGGCACTGCTGCCACCACATGCACTAAAATGAGTTTTACCATTGGGGCCATTCAAGTTCTGGATAGTGGAATCTTGGAAGATATCAATTATCTTCCTATCCAGCAAAACAACTATCTTTCTTCAAGCCTTATTTATCTTTTGTTCATATCTCTCACATGAGAGCAAGTCTAAAAGATAGTCATAAAAGTTGAAGATGATATAAGGGCAGATAGAGACAAAGATTACAAATTTTTGCTCTCAAATTGATGTTGGCCAAATAAGTACTTCTTTACATTCATAGCTGTGGCACCTTGTATTGCGGTAGTATATAGGAATGTTGTTATAAATGTTATCTTCTTCAATCTTGTTGTACTTTACTCTTGCTGCCCTTTTGGAGCAAATAGTATCTTGTGTGATATGCTGGACAAGCTGCATAAACCTTCAACTTTCTTTTCAACTTTAACAAATTCATTGCAAAATAAATATTACAAGAAAATTTACTAAATAATAAAAATGAAAATGCCTGCAATATGGCAGAAACATTCTCAACAACTATATTTAGAATTTTTTTCCACATTTCAAAGAGGCAGTAAGTATTCCAACAAGGGAGTTGGAGAATGACATGGCAGATAACAATCATGAAAATCCTGAAAAACTAAATATTTGCTCTAAAAAAAGACAACTCTACTATAGACAGATATAAAGTAAGGCTGCCAATTGGAAGATTATCTATTGCATCAATCAATTCAGCATCATGGACCACCAAAGCCCACTCCTTAAAAGGCATTAAACATAGCAACAATCTATGTAGTCAAGTCCACATTATTGTGTTTCTTCCTTCAGTCTCTGAAATTGTTTTATTCTTGCATTTGGCATAAGTATACTGGTAAACTGGAAGCTTCTTGTCATTATTTATGTAAAAAAGTATAATAGAGAAAACCTAAAGCATGAGACAATAAGATAGATAGATAACTAATATTGCAAATAGTTCTGCATGTAATATAAAACTAGCTTATTATCATTTTTAGTATTGATATTAAGAAATAGCATAATTAATTTTTAAACCAAAGATGCAAGACAACTACAAGATAGTGAGGCAGTTTATTTTATATATCAGACAAATTCTGCTGCAAGATCTCCAAAGCTTCTGGCCTGTCTGTAATAGCTTTGTTTAATTCCACATTCCTATTCAACCTTTTCACTTATCTCTACATCTTAGTTTATCAACACATTTGCCAAATAAAGTACAAGCATACTCTAAGTAAACTCCAAGTGGAAAACAAGCATATATGCTAAGAAGAGATATATTCAGACACTTTAGCATTGCCTTTACTTGTAGAAGTACTCTGTAGAACACAAAGCATATTATAGATACTATCATGCATTAAGAAGCTACTATATCCATGCATTAGAGTACTTTTATAGTAATAACTACTCAAGTTGGCAGAAGTTGCTAGCAGAAATACTTGTAAGTGTTTCATATTCAAGGTGGCAAGAAGCTCTTTGACTCTAGAATCCATTATTTGCTGAGGATGACATCAATTTGGAATAGTATATCTGCTCTGTAATTGAGTGCTGGAGTTTATATGCACATAGGGCAGAATGGTAATTACAAGTTTTTTAGTAAGTTGAGCAACTAAAACTCATGCTTTACTCTCTGAAACTGTAGCACAGACCTTCTGGGGGAGGTAAATATAAGAGTGGCAAATGCAAAAGTTAAAAGGTAAGGAAGGTGCTGTAGTTTGAGTGGCTTTACAAGCAGTAAAAAGATTAGTTTTGGTAACATTCATGTTATTTGGCTCTTTCTAGTAGTGGAAGCTCTTGCCATCAAGTTTAGGTCTTTCTAAATCATTATAATTGTCCTTGAATTCTTGATTGCAGGCCTAGAGCTAATTAGAATAGGTTAAAGAAAAAACAATCTTATTTCTTGCTGGCCTTGCAGCAATACTTATACCAACTCATCTGCTGGCACTGGCTGAGCTAGTATTTAATTAAGCATTTTTAGCTTAGTGCTAAGCATTATCAGCTTCAACAACTTTTAGTTAAGTTCTGACATTGATTAAGCTAAAATCCATTGATTGCACTTTAGCTTTATACTTAGTAATTAAGACATAGGCTGCAAATAAGATATTCCCTACAGAGGCCTTGTCCTGTTGCACCTTGCACAATTCCTTTTTGAGGTGAGCTACTGCACTTGAAAGAAAAGGATAAATACCAATATCCTTTAATTCTTAAGCTTTATTACTATTCTTCTTTTTCAGTCTTTAATTACATCTCTGGCTCTCTATTTTATTTCCATCTCCCTTACCTACTTAATCTGGTTTCTTTTCCCTTCTCTCTTTATCTTTTTCTCCACACTAGTTCTCTGGCACAATCTCTATTTAGCTTCTATATAAGTCTTTCTTTTGGCAAGACTCAACTAGTAAATTCTTGCTTAACAAAGTAAGCTTTTATATCAGTAGGACTTGACATAATCTAGAACTTATTGTAAAGCCTTTGTGGATGCCTCTAGTCCCTCTTTTGTCTGGATTAAAGCTTAAAGCTGATAAATAGCAAACTTTAGGCTATTTAAATTTATCACTATTATTGATATGCCTCTAGTTTAAGCACTTTGAATAAGACCAATTAGACCTTCTGCAACTTATTATATCATTTATGCTTGCAGTTTTGCTGGCCACCTCTCAAATCACTAGCAATGAGCACTGCATCTACTATCTCAAGTTTATAATAAAATATAGAAAAGAGCTTCAGCAACTGTTTCCACTTTATAACTGCCTTTTCAAACACCATATTGCATTTCACATTTCAGAGTTTATGAAACTTTTTGATCCTGTTCATGGCTGATAGGCCTTTCCATTTGAGCATGTAATTGGTCAATTATAGTATTTGTCAACAAATTACAAAAAGCATGAGTTTCTTCTCCAATTTCTAAGTTATTAGTATATTGAAAAAATAATCATATGAGTTACAAAACTAGCACAAATTTTCTAACCTAGTGATGTGAAATTAGGTTATTTGGATTAGTCTGAATAGAGGCAATCACAAATGAACCAGCTTTCACTAAGTTCTGGGGCTAAATTACACTTTACAAAGTACTTTTATAAAATATATAGGTGAATAATAGAGTTTATTGAGTTTTTAGTCAATGCAACCTTAGTCACACCAAAAAAAGGTCCAAAAAGCATATCAAACTATTGACCTGAAGTATACTATTGCCTTGGGCCTAGAATATCCACTTCCTGGGGATTCTGAGTATAGGCAATTAGCAACCTGCTAAATGTCACAGAATCCTCCTCTATTTATATTATTTCCCCTCCCTGTGATGCATAACATTTTCCAGTTATTTTGAGTCATTTTCTGGTTATTGGGCCTCCATTTTCTGATTCCAAGAAACTTGGTATAAATTTTCCTGGCCAAGAGAGGGTTTTCTAATATTTTTGGTGCTCTAATTCTGTAAATTGTTAATATCTCCTTCAATTCTTCTCCAAGTGCCTCCGGACCTTTTTCATCAGGTGTGAATTGATTGAACCTTTCCAGCAATACCAAGCACAATAGGGTTTGGTGGCCTTTCTGTCAAGATATAAGCATTTTACCAACATATGCTCAATTTTCCTCAACAACTAAATTTAGCTTTTCCCATCAAATCACTGATCCCTCTATCAGTTTGCTACAGAATTCCTTTAGACAACTTTCATTGTGTGTGGACTGATCAGGCAATTAAAATGATACCCAATATGTAGGGATTCACATGTAGTCCTGCTGAGATATATCCATTTTATTATTGAGTGTGATGCTTTTCTTAAGATAAATTACCTGATCTCTGGAAACCTGAGCATGGTCACATGATCATAATCACATGACTAATTTGAGTGCACATGTCACCTGATTATAGTCACATGATTGATTTGAGTATGCATTAGATTAAAATATTGATAAGCTGATTTCTCAACACCTAGGCCACTAATAAGGCTGATTTAACATGATATGGAGAGGGCTTTTTAAGGCAGTTCTGGCTATATCATTTGCCTATAGTTTTCAGCAGAACTGCTTTCAGTTTTCAGCAGAAGTCTGTTTTATTCAGACTTTTTGATGATCAATAGCTTCATCTTATCTTATTGTGAAGACAAATATATCAATATATACTAGCAGAAAATTAACAATGCAGAAGAACAATTGACTATTATAAACTCTAATAAAACCTGCAACTGCCTGGGAAATGCTATGTGTAACCAAGCATGTGAGATGCTTGAGTGGATGCAATTATATTTTGGTCATCCTACCAATGTGCTGCAATTGAGATTCTATAAATTTCTAGCTGCACCTATGCTGAATAGCAACTTTGTACCTTCTGTATAATAGACATCTAGAATATAAAATCAAAATCAAGCTTAAACATTTGAAAAATAAGTATTTTGATATAGCTAAATAGTACTTAAAGAAAATTAGGAAAGCTTTTGATAATATGGCTGCTGTGGCACATCAGTTGCCTTATGAGCTATAGTACTTCATTGCTGATTTATTTGATAGGGAGGAACAAACAATGTCAAATACAAATTAACATGAGCATAAATAAAAAATCTATACTTATATGACATCATTTAGATAATTGCACCTTGAAATAGATAATAGTCAAATCCATGTTATTGATCTCCACAGTCAACAAATACTGGCAGGCACTTATCCTTCTGTTAGAAGAAACACTGCTTTTATGCATGATCTGTCATAACAAGTCACTAAATCACTAATTATAATAGTAAAAATTAATAGTCACCCTGCTTGTGCACTAATTGATTCAGAGTCATTAGTTAACTTTATTTCTAGCATATTAGTACAATAGCTGGAGATTTAGAAAAAGGAGCTCACTTCACTTATATCAGTATAACTTATAGTACAAGGTTCCTGGTCATGCCCAAACTTTGGTGCTATTGTTAAATTCAGTTATCAGATCATTAATAAGGACTGCTATTTTGATATTATAAACTTATCTGGATATAACATTATTTTGGGTACTCTATTTATATTTTAACACTGCATCACTTTTGAAATCCACTTCTCATAATATAATTATTAGATCTTCCAATTTAGTGCCTCATAAAAAATTAGGAGTAACACAATCAGCATCTAAATCTCTAAATTTATATAAAAAAGATTTAGAAGCAGTGCAAGATAATCTTTGTAAATTGGCAAGTGACACATCACTTCTGCCATTGCATACTATAAATTATAAAATCAATCTAATTGATTCTAATAAGACCATTAACAAGGACTGCTATTTTGATATTATGAATATATCTGAATATGACATTATCTTGGGTACCCTGTTCTTGTTTCAACACTGCATCACTTTTAGAATTAACTTCTCATATATAATTGTTAGATTTTCTAATTTGGTGCCTTGCAAAGAATTAGGAGTAACATAGCTGGCATCTAAATTTCTAAATTTATATGAAGAAGATCTAGAAGCAGTACAAGACAACCTTTGTAAATATGTGCTCCTATTTGTAAATTGGCAAGTGACACACTACTTCAGCCATTGCACACTATAAATTATAAAATCAATCTAATTGATTCTAATAAAACATACTTATGGTACTCCTTGTAATATCTTAAAGCCATGAAGTCACAATGGACTAAAAAGATAGATGCATATATATATAAAAAATAGCAGATGGAAAATCACAAGCTTGGATAACACTGCCTTTATAATGCTTATTTCCAAGCCTTCAAGATTAGAGAAACCCTCCAGGCTGCAGATAGTGTTTGACTTATAAGTTAAGGATGCAAACACTATTAAAAAGTCATCTTCATTATCAGATATAGATAACATCCTGAGATATGCTGCAAAAGGTCAATACCAATCTATTCTATATTTTAGATGGTAAATATGCTTATGAGCAAATACATATAATATCAGAACATGTGCAATGTATGGCAGTTACTATGCCTAATAGTAACATGGTTAGTAATGTCATCCAATAAGGAAACTGCAATGCACTGGCTACATATCAGGCACTTATGAATTACATATTCTCTACATATATAGGTAGATTGATAATGTATACTTAGATAATATTATAATCTATTCTGACATGCTAATGAGTTCTAGGCTGGACTTACTAGTGTTTAATTTTATATTAGCAACAGTTTCCTTAGTGACTAATTAGACTGCCACTGCTGCAATAGCTGAGGTTATAAGGCAAGTTACTTGTTATATCATAGTCATGCTAATGAATGATGATTGACAATCTCTAATGGCTACTGATGGCAACAGAGACATCAGCAGATCTATTCATCACTACTAAAGTTATGCCACTAATTATCTACTAATGGACAGATTAAATTACAAGGCTACATGGTGTACAAGATAAGTAACTCAGCAAAGGTTAGCTGATGTTTTTTAGATGTTTTATGATTAACATTTCTCTTTCACTACTAATTAATTATTTACTATGCATGCACCTTACTGATTTTTAGCTTAATTCACAGTAAACTTCTTACTCTTTTTGACTTTACCATTCATTCCTAACTCTGAGCTTGCTAATAGGGTCTTTATAAGTTTTACTATAAATACTATACTTATTAAACTAGTTAAACAGCAAATAGATCCCTCTTTTCAACATCACTTAGAATTAAAAGCTCATTTTTCATATAGTTCAACTATTGCCATCTCATCACTACCATTCAGGTGGCACTTTGATTTTATGCACTAGACTTATACTAGTGAACATTGTTACCAACTTGCCAAGCCCTCAATAGCAAAGCAATAAATTTAAATTCATTTCACTAAGCCTTCATCCTTCATTGCACTTTGACTTACTGCTCACTCCTGCCAAGTTTCTGGGACCTGTTTGGTACTCTTACAAGCAAGCCTAAATGCTAAACCTTACTACTACCACTAAGTCAACATTACTGTTGCCAGCACTTAGTGACTTTTGGGCATCATCAATACTCAAAGAGCACATTGAATATATCAAGTTGATAATAGACATTTTGCATTATGAAAAATTATACTTGTGAAAAAATAAGCTCCAATTCCTCTATTATGAGATGCATGCCTTAGGCTGAGTAATTGATAATGATGGGATCTAAATAGATTCAAATAAGGTTGATGCACTGTCAAAATGGAAGACTTCAACCAATAGAGATTTATTGCAAGGATTTTTTGGAGCTGCAAGCTATTTAGCAAATGATATAGATTATGTCAGAATTCCTATGGAAACATTATACTACTTTATCAGAGACACAATGCTATTTCATTGAAACTACATACACCAACATGCTTTTGAAGATATAAAAAGATTAGCTATTAAGTATTGAGACTACCATCATTAGCCATTAGATTACAGCATGAATTATGAGCCAATACATGTTATAACTGACAGATGTGTAATTGAAATAGCCAGCATTTGTAAGGGTGACCTCTGGAGGCTATGGCTCAGTCACACAGCTGGCAGAGGGAAATCCAAAGTGTATTAGAGAATATGTACTGACAATGCTATAATAACTACTCATCTGGCAGAGGGAAATCCAAAGAGAACAAGTCTGAGGATTCCCTATGCCAGGTTGGATGCTTCTGGGGCTTCTGAAGCATGGGAAACAACTGTACAGTACAACAAAACCTTAAAAAGGTGTGGGAAGCAACTGTACAGTACAACAAAACCTTAAAAACTCAAAAATTGACTAACCAAACAACAGTGCAAATAGCACCTCTCTCTAGCAACCTTTTCCCCCTTATCTAGGTGGCTACTGGGCATCAAGGCAAGGGGGGAGAGGGAGGAGTGCGAGGAGGGGGCAAGGCAGGAAGTAGTGCATCAGAGAGAGTTGGAGGGAGATTACAAGGTGGCCATTCCGAAGCTGGGAGAGGTGAGGGTTAGTGCTTAGGCTGGGCTTCTGAGGCTGGATTTGTCAAGTCCTGGACTGGTCGAGGCCCTGCATGAGGACGCGGTCATTGGGGTGTATAGCCTTCCTTAGTGAGTGATGCCTTCTTGTGGTCGGGTCAGTACTGATGTCCCCAGGTTGGGCCCGGGAGCATCGCCTGCTTCTGGATAGGGCTGCCACAGTGCTCTTGTCCCTGTGGGAGGGGTTGCCGATGGAGGCAAGGAATCCTGGGGTGGAGCACAGCCTGAACCTGCTGGGGAGACTGGTGACAGCTCATTGCCAGAGAAATGTCCCAGCCCTGAGGTCATAGTTCAAGCAGATCCTGAATGAGAGTGAACAGCTCCTGTCCTGGAACCAGCTGGCAGAGGAGGTATGGCGGGAGCACAGTTTGGGGGAGGGTTTCTGGGGCTGGCCGAAGGGGGGGGAAAGGTAAGGGTTGTTCAGGGTTTCTTACCACTGTCCATAGGTTAGTGTATATGTATTGCCATCATTTGTAGATTATTATATGTATAGAATGTACATAATTGGTCTCCCAGAGTTGAAAAACAGTGTCAGTAAGGTGGTAGGGAAACTAAGGAAGGCATCCTGCCCAGACTCTGAGGTGCTACTGTGGAAGAGAACTAAAAGGGAGTGAGATTTTTTTGGAGAGGGGGAATAGAGGTTATGTTAGGGAACTGGTTTCCGGACCATGTCCAACCCTATTCCAAGCTTAGTCCAACAATATGCCTACTCCTAGCAGATCCAACCAGCCGCTCAGCCCACCCTTTCCCCTTCTGTCTCTTAGTAGTCAGCCTTGATGAATCATAAGCATGGACCTTACTCAGCATTGATTATTGTTAGTCATACTCCATTACATACCAGGGCCCAATTAGTAAACAGTATTAGTAATAACACAGCCACCGATGTAGTATATATAGGCAGCCTGTAGATAGGATATCCCCAGGCTGAACAATAGCAGTATTCTTCTGGCCTATTCACTGAACCAACTGTAAGCTACCTAGCAATGTCCAACTCTCTGTCAAGCCTTGCTTATCCCTTGTCTGACTCTTGCCCACCTTCATGCTTGCTTGACTCTTGTTCGTCACTTGCATCATTGGCTCTGTGGAAGGAGTTCCACAGACATCAAGCGTTTCCCTTACAGGTTATACATGGGAGTTGAATCCCTACTCAACTCAGAGGCAGGGGTTATGCCCACTAGTGCCATCTGTGAGTCCTGCACCCGGGAGGGTCATTTCCCAGGTGACATTGCTGGAAGTCCCAGAGTTTGTCAAGGGTGCTGTCAAGGTTTTAGCATGGTTCCCAAGTGTCATCCGCCAGGCCGTACTCATGCCATTGTACAAGGAAGTGGGGTCATCCATGAATGTTCTGGGAGTCGAGGATGTCTTTAACCTCATATTAATACTCATTCTCAACCTTGACTGGGGAAGGGGGTTTGGAGCATCACTTGGAGAAGGGGTCTGGAGAGTGTCTTTCCAGGAGGCAGATGTAAAACACTGGATGCAGACCTTTAAGTCCCAGGGGGAGCTCGATCTTGTAGGCATGAAATGAGACTTTCTTTAAGACCTTGAATGGGCCAAGGTGCTTATGATCGAGCTTTGAGGAGGGCTGGCAGGTGTGGAGGTGGCATTGATCTAACCATATCTTTGTCCCAGAGGCCCAGTCAGAGGTATCTTCCCATTTCCAGTCAGCATATTTCACATAGGCCTGGTTTGTGGTGTTGATTTCCTCTTGGAGGAATGCATGAAGAGACTGAAGATCTTGGGCAACCTTGTAAGTGGCATGCAACGGGATGTCCCAGAGTGAGAATGTCAATCAGGGGTGATACCCTTTGTTGGCAAAGAAGGGGGTCACCCCGGTGGCAAAGTGTGGCATGTTGTTGTAGGTGAATTCAGCCAGAGGGAGCTCAGTGCACCAGTTGTCCTGTAAGTAGTTGATGTATAGCCAGAGGTATTGCTCAAGAGACTGGTTGACTCTTTTGGTTTAACCATTGGTTTTGGGGTAGTAGGCAGTGGAGAGACTGGCTTTTACTTCAAGGGCCTTACATAGGGAAGTCCAGAATTTGGACATGAAGAGTGGGCCCTGGTCAGAGATGATGTCATTTGGGAGTCCATGTTTGGTGAAGATGTGCTCAAGAAATAGCCAGGCAAAGTCTGGAGCAGTGTCCATGGTATGGCAGGATATGAAGATGCCCTGCTTGATTAGCCTACATACAACAACAAGGATGGCATTGAACTCTTCTGATTCCAGAAGTTCAACAATATGATCCAGGGATATGGAGGACCAGGGGCATTGTCCAACAGGCAGGAGTTTCAGGAGCCTGTAGGGTCAGTATTGGGGAACTTTAGCCCAGAGGCAGGGTTTGCATGATCGAATGTAGCAGGTCACATCCTTCTTTAACCCTGGCCAAAAGTAAGCCCGGGAGATAAGCTGGAGGGTCTTACATATCCCAGGGTGCCCCCAGAGCTTGTGGTCATGGTGTTGGCGGAAAACATTGTAGTGGAGTTGGATGTAATCCGAGATGTAGACATGGCCATCCTGGAGGAGGAGTTTTTCATCAGGAGACAAGGAGAAGGCGGGATCCTGGTCAGTTCTGTTGGGGGGGTTATGGAGGTCATGGTTGATGAAATACTTGTCC
>QLON01002006.1:0-24109 GCA_003313675.1 Termitomyces heimii | reverse complement strand
CTAGATTCAAACATTGACACACACGCGTCGTGTCAGTCGTAAAGCTTCAGTTTCTTTCGACTGTGGTCATTTGTGTGTCTCTTTGGGCCTCAACAGGCTTCTCTTATCACTTTTGTACAGACTTAGACAATCATTTCTGGAGAAAGCTACATTCAGACAAAGTTTTATTTACCTAGGACATGTATACAATTTCTCAGATTCATTGGATAGCCGAGTTTCATTCAGTCCTTGCTTTGATAATCAACTTTCGAGCCTCTTCCGAACGGGGCGTCATTAAACAGGGATGAGGGACCTTATGACTGAGACAGGACTGTAATCAATCTCAATCAAGGGATGAGTTGGGGAGTGCATACCTTATGGCTCCGCTGGTAAAAGAATGTTCAACGTCTATCTCACTGCCCTGCTCATCTCGGGCTTTCATGATGTTGAAAGTAGCTAGAACAGAGGAGATAAAAAGCCAAACCTAGAAAATTCAAGATTCAATCGTGATACTGGTACGCAATTGGAACATTGATATACCATCGAACTAGCCATATGACGACCGGGGCAGAGCCTTGTACCTCATCCGGTCAGTTCCGGCTCGACAATGAGACAAAGGATTTAAACCCACCGTCTACCGAACCCAAAAGCGATGACTTCGTCGTCATTGTTAAGCTGTCCACTCTCGCTGAAGTATCTCTCGGGTTTAAACAAGTCAGGTTCAGGGTACCGCGACTCGTCATGTGTCATAGACCTGGCAGAGTCATGGTCAGTCGATTAAAAAAGGTGTTGTCCAAAAGGCACCATATATTTGGTATGACCGTAGTTCCTGCACTCAAAATTGAAGAAAAAAATTGTTCGCACATGAAGTGAAATTACCTTTTGGGATGAAATATCCATTATAAATATCATCCGCAGAGGGAGAATGCGGCATACCCAGGGGAGCGACTGGGTGCCATCTCATGACCTCTCTATACAGGGCCTCGACATACGGCAGATTTGGGCGGTCACTAAAGGCCGGTAATCGGTTCCGACCCACGACGACGTCGATCTCGTCTTGAGCTTTTTTCTGAGCATCACTATTAACTAGCATGGCATAAATGAATATTCTCGCTGCAGCCACAGTCTGTGAATGTGAATTAACTACTTGACTGTAACCACGGTAAATTCACAGACTGTATCGCTTGCGCCTGTTTGAAGAGAGGATTACTGATTCACATAAAAAGTAAGCTGCTCCAGGTCATACCTGCAAAAACAGTTGCTGCTACGGACTTGACATCCGTTTCATCATAGGAAACGCCTTTGTTATGTTTCAATAATCGTTCCGCCAAGCTACATACATCGATCCCGGCGGCCTTCAGCGCGGAGGCATTTGTATTAGACTTTCCGAAGGGAACATTTGATAATCTCTCACTATCTGATCTTTGAGGTACTTGAAGGGTACTTCAACCACTTCGTTCGTAAATCTTCGTACTTCTGCCGCGGTGGTTTGGAAACCAGCGCCAGGGAACCATGCTGGAATATACCGGAGAATGGGCAGTGCATTGACTAACCTAGCGCCTGGTAAGATGTTTTCTGTGATTGCAACAAGAGCGCGTTCGGATATCGTGACAAATTTCCTGACTTCGGATTTCGAGAGGCTCTTATCATATACTGTAGCCATCACAATTTCGCCTACAAAACTGCATCCAAGGTCAACTCAAGTTGGATCGAATCAGATCAAGAATCAATTTGATTTTGCTTACTTCTTAATATGTGCAACAAAATTTTCAGGTGATATGAGAAATTGGTGGAGGAGTTCATGGACCTTGGCGATTTCCACGGGTTCATGCATCGTTTGAGTCTCTTTCTTGTTGAATCCCTGCTGGTATAAACGTCTATGGCGACGCCATTTCTCTCCGTAACCAATGAATACAGCATTGAAATCCCAACCCGCCCTAAGTTGTGAAGGTCAATCAACAGATTACTGTGAGACGTCGACTAGAAAGAGCCCACATATCGACGAAAGCTATTTTAGGCCTATCCGAATAAATACGGGATCGCTTCTCAAACAAAGCGTTTGCATCGTTCAAGTTATTGAGGATGACTATGTGTTGATCATACGCTCTGACATGAACGATATCCCCTGAAGAAAATTGGATAAGCACATTATCCACTGGATATTGTCAACCTGAAACAGGTACTTGCCGTATTCTTTTGCCCACTCTCCATATTTAATCCAAGGACATACGGTTGGTAGCTCTCTGGCATTCCCTGATAGAAAACTCGGCTTAGGGCCAGGCGGATAAGGAGGGTGCGAGGATGAAGATAAAAAGACTTTTAGCAGGAGTATTATAATCGAAATTGTCAGGGAGAGGTATATGAGTGAAAGCAACAAGTCGCCCATGTTCGATTTGATTGTCTGGAGTTCGATTGCCATTGACTTAAATAGTTCTCCATAGCTATAGGAAGATCGGCCAACATGTGAAGCAAAAGGTTTGACGGGGAACCATAATTCACTATGTACCATTGCATCAGAAGACTATCCAATCTCTATGAATGAATTGGAGAAGCCGACCAGTCGCAAACAGTAGTGGGCAGTGCAGTAAGTCCATAAGGACTAGAATGAAATGTTTTTTTTGGAAAACTTTAACCCTTGTGATCTTCGTGTGGATGATCTTGGGGGGTGAGAGTGAAATGAGTGAGACGTTGTCAATCCCGAGGATATCGGGAGAAGTTCGCGAGTGCCGAGCAGTGGATATTGTAAGAACTTGATACTTATTGATTCCTAGAAGACTCTAGAAGAGGAAATAAGTCCTCAGCTCAATGTATGGTTGACTGAGAGTGTTGTGTGACTATGTGTATATCTACGTATCGTGACAATGGTATATGGCCAGGGGGCCGGTTAAACAACGGGACAAAGGAATAAAGGACAGGATGCATAGAGGCGAGTGAAGTGGCCACGGTGTGATTACCAACAGATATAGTGTAACATACCGCCACCAGTCAGTCTCACTACCCACACTGGCATTGATCACGCCAAGAGCTGGTCCAATCAGGTCTCACGATGTTGACTCAACGAACGGTACATGTTCGCGTATAGTCAGTTATCTTGACTAGATCCAGTGGAGTTATGGGGCTGTAGTCGAATTTAAACTGGTTATCGCAGTGTGGGAGACAATGACCCAGTCCGCTACTTCAAACCCCCGAGAAGTCAATTGAAGCCGAGAAATTGAAGCAATGTGACCTTACATCAATGGTAGGGTCCGTCTCTTTTTGGTTTTGGTACTAGAAAATAGGGACAGTCAAACGAAATACTGAGAGTTGCAACGCAAATATGATCATTCCACTCTCAGGCCTTGGGACCACAAAAGGATGTTACGCTGAGCTGAGTGATACTATTCACACCTTGGCTTTGTCTGATCAAGGGTCAATTTTTGTCTCTTTCTGCAGCGCATCACTGCCTTGCCCCAGAAAGAAGTCTGAAGAGGCCATCTCTTACTTTGAAATACTTTGCAAGTACACGTTTACAGATGGAAAAATGTCCACTATGTCCATTTACCAACTGTATGCAAGCTTGCAAGAACCACAAAAAGCGAAAACAGACAAACAGAGGTGTTTGAAAGGAGTGTCTTGATCTCAGATGAGTATGTCAATATAATATCAGAATGTATTTGCATCTAGTCCTTATCGAGTTCCATTGTAACTAGTGTGTAACGACCGCCTGAGTGTATTGGATAGATCTATCCCTATTACATGCTGTAGCATGCTCAGTTACATTATAGGGATGATAATAAACTCTTGATTGTTAGAAGCCAGACTGTATATTGAACTTAAGAACAATATTAGATTATTCTATGGTTCAGTCAGGAATGTGTGTGGTGTAGACAAGTTTGCTCATACTCAGTCCAATACAACTGAGGATGTTCTACAAAATGTTCAAGTTTATATAGGATGAGTGGACAATGAGACCATTCACTGGGTATTTTACCATTTTACCATTTTACCATTTTACCATTTTACCATTTTACTATTTTACCATTTTGCTATTTTACCATTTTACCATTCTACTATTTTACCATTTTACCATTTTACCATTTTACCATTTTACCATTCTTCCATTCTTCTACATTTATATTTTTCAGGCTATTTTGCCACTATTCCAAATGAATTACAAGACTTCTTTAGTTGTTACATTGCAGAATATTGTCAAAGGACACCAAAAACAATTAAACCATTAGCTTTGATTGTTACTACATTGTTTCTAAGAATAACAATGGAAAAACAGGTTAAAAAGCAACTGAAAGAATTTTTCAAAAATATTTATCAATCTAATTTAATTTTTTCTTGCAGATGTATCCTTCCTGAAATAAAAATATTCTTTTAATTTCTATAGTCCAAAATATTATAGAAATATTATTTAAAACAGTCAAGAAATATTGTAATTTCTATTCAAGTCTTTCCATAACTTTACTGCATTTAAAACCTTTTTTGGTACACTATGGCTAGTAACTTTATCAATGGGATGGACCAACTCTGTACACATATTTTACATCAACATTACCTTTGTTTTACAGCCAGAAATTCCTCATTATATTCTTAGTTTCATCAACAATGTAGGTGCTAAGGGACTTAAAGACTAGCAGCTAGTTAATAGTATGCCCACTAAGCACTCTGACAATTTCAGCATATGCTTAGCACTCTGGAACTTCTTTCAGTTACTTAACTGAGTCCTTCAATGCAGGAAGTATTGTAGTGGTATGTTTTTTGGTCACAAGTTTATACTATGCACACTAAAGTTTAAGATTTTCAGTCATGTCTGCACTTCTAAGGATTGTGATTCCAATGAGTCTTGCTCAGTGCTCTTGGAATGTCAGCATGTTTGCCATGACCTTTCAAAAGTCAGAGCCTTTTTCAGAACAATTGGTGTTCTGCTTAGTAGAATGTCTCCCAACAAAACTAGAATACCATTAACTACAACATTATTACTTCTTTAGAACAACTCATTACACATATCACATTAATGGCCACCTCACTTATATCACACCACACATTTACCAAACAATGCTATCATTGTCATACAAATGTATATATATAGATTTAACACTGTTGAGAGGAGATTTATCCAACTCTCCTCAGGCATGCATCACACCTTGCTTACACAAGATCTATTTCCTTTTTGGTTACTTCTCTTATTTTATCCTCTGGCCCAGGTGGCTCAATGATCAATATTTGCTAGTCTTTACTGATAAACCTTATTTATTTTTTTTCATCTACCAGTGTTTATAATTAGCTACTCTCAGTCAAACAACATTATATTGTGTGACTGAGGGTGAGTCCAATTACTTACTTCCTACATACAATTTACTAAGACAATATCTGTAGACTCATTTGTATTTATCTACAGATGAATCTAGAGTTGAACAACATTATATTGTGTGACTAAGGACTCATCTATATTTGTCTACAAGTTATTGGCCCTGTTTGCACTTCCATTTTTTTATTTTCATCAAGCCACTGCTTCAAAGAATTGACTTAACTATATACCTCTTAATACCCACAAGGAAAAATGACATCCACACACTCCTTGAACCCACTCAACTTCCCCAAGGAAACCCACTTCAACAGCACAAATTATGCCATATTCAAAAACTGTGTCATAATTGCAGTAAGAGCCCAAGGTGCCTGTAGTTACTTAGACAGCACTATAACCAAACCAAAGCCTGCAGTCAACAAAAAGGGCAAACAAAAACCTACTGAATGGTCATACACACAGCCATCACTTGAAAAATGGGAGGAAAGGGATGTATGGGCCTTAGGCCTCATTATCTACAATACCAAAAACCCAGTGAGACTAGGGATCAAGATAGATGGATCCACAGTGGAAGCCTAGACAATGCTTGCTAAAAATCATGGTGTCTTCTCAGAGATAGCCATGATCAATGCAGAGAAGCAACTTCATGCTACCAAGTTATCAGATGAGATGGATTTCTTAAGACATGTGGAAGATCTGAGGGAGAAGTGGAGATTAGTGATGGAAAAGGGTGCAAAGATAGATGACTTGACATTTCAAATGATTCTGATTGCTTTCCTCCCCAAATCTTGGAACATGGTAGTAGCTAGAATATATGCTAAAACAGAATCCAAGGATGTTATTACAGCACTCACTATCTACTGAGATTGTTTAGTTCTTCAAAAGCAGAAGGCTAGTATATTAGCCATGGCACTTCAGACTCAGACCAAACCTTAACTGGTGTATATAAACCCAAACTGCTGATGTAATAG
The DNA here is from genome assembly GCA_003313675.1 of Termitomyces heimii. NCBI lineage: Eukaryota > Fungi > Basidiomycota > Agaricomycetes > Agaricales > Lyophyllaceae > Termitomyces > Termitomyces heimii. The sequence continues at coordinate 17,866 of QLON01002006.1, read as the reverse complement.
CTACATCATCAATAACTATTACTGGAGGAGAGGGGAAAAGGAAGGCCGCTTCTCCCCAAACTTTAGAAACAAAAACAAAATGTCTCAAACTCCATTGAGTGAGACACAGACCCCTGCCATGCCCACACCACCAGCAGCAAACATAGCCAAATCCACAGTGTAACCAACTACACCTATGCTCCAACAAAATACACAATCACATGTGATATATGCCCTATCAGCAATGTTCTTACTAACAGGTGCACTTACCTCCAAGATTGACATGCCTACATATGCCAATTTAGGGACAACAGATTATTTCTTCATTGACAGAGGAATGTTCACCAATTATAAGGAGCTCACTAGCCCAGTGAAGGGATACACAGCACCAAAGGGAGCCAGATTCCATATTATTGGTTGAATAACAGTCTGAAAGATTTGTAAGACAACAAATGGCTTAGCAGAACTCATATTCAAAAATGCTTTGCATGCTCCCAATCTGACCTCAAACCTAATCTCAATCAACAAATTTGACTAGGCTGGCTTCAACATTGTGTAGTCCACTACCAAGATCTGAGTGGGAAGGAAGTTATATGTGGAAAGAGGACCAGCAGAATATATCTGCCTAGCACTTTTGGTGGAACAGGTGCACCATCAGCCATGATAGCAAAATCCCAATTGAAACTTATAAGCTTGGAAGTCTGGCATAGAAGGTTTGGTTATGCAAGCATAATAGCAATCAGGAACATACTATCAAAGGATCTGGTGGATGGGCTCATGATAAAAGGGGCATTAAATGTATCAGGGACATGTGAGGATTGTGTATTTGGCAAGCATACAGCATAACCCTACAATACTGAGGTAGAACCTGTGGGAGCACCAAATGACTGTGTACACATTGACCTGTGGAGACTGTCCAGCATCTCATTGTTAGGAGAGACTACATACTTTTCATATCTGTATTTTTCCTAACAAGGAAGAATGCCATAACAATCCTGACAGCCCTTACTGCATACCACATGAAGTCTGAGCACTAGATTGGATGGAAGCTAAAAGAAGTCAGAGTTGATGCGGTGCAAAAATGGGTGAATAAATCCTGGTTAGCTTACTTACAGGCACATGGCATTGTTTTGAGGGTTACTATGCTGTATGCTCATGCCCAAAATGGAGTAGCTGAGCAAGCAAACCACACCATACTTGAGGTATGCTGTGTTCTGGCAGAGAGTGCCCTACCTCAAGAACTATGGACAGAAGCAGCATCAGCACAAGTATACATGTGTAATTTACTCCCCTCATCTTGGCACCCAAACACAATACCTCATGAGACCTGGACAGGCCAACATCAACACATAGACCACTTATGACCTTGGGGCTGCTTGGCTTGGGCAAAAGTTCCAAATAAACTAGTGAAGTCCAAGCTAAACCCTAGATTAGTGAGGACACAACTGGTGGGGTATATCAACAGTGGTTACCAACTATATAACCTAAGATCCAGATCCATCATGATATCATGAGATGTAATATTTGAGGAGAGCACTGGCCATTGCCCTTTCACCATCCTTAATGAAACTATAGATTGCATGACCCAGATTACCAACATCAACCATTCCAGCTCTTTCACAGCATCAGGCCTCCTGCAACTACAACAACCCATAGCACTATAAGTTTGCCCTAGTCTTTTATACCATGACAATGCCACTATATGTGAACCTGAGACAAATAGTGATTGATCACTTGCCTTGCCTGAACTCACCAATCAAATGCCACCCCTTACTATGGTATAGCCCCTCAGGTAGTCAACACAATAGACAAGACTGACTCCAGCCCTCATCACTGCATGAGAAACTCTATAACAGAAGCAGGCTGCATGTGAGGGTGGGGAGGATTGGGCAGCAAATGGTGATCCACCAACAGCATTACTGGCAGAGAGTTCATATGGTTATTTGTCATTCCTGGATACTGATGGGCACAATGAAGACATAAAAGTATCTAAGATGTACATAGGAGCAATGAAGAGACCTGACTTGTAGCAGCTGGCAATAGACAAGGAGCTCAAGATCATAGATAAGAGTAGGGTATTTGAGCTGATAGATAAAGCAAAAGTACCAAAGGACAAGAACATTGTGGGATGCCAATGAGTTTATACCAACAAATATAACATAGAAGGCAAGGTGGTCAGAAGAAAGGCTTGGTTGGTAGCAAAAGGTTTCTTTCAGGTAGCTGGTGAGGACTTTGATGAGACATATGTGGCAGTGGTGAGGCAGGAATCCCTGAGGATGTTGGTGGCAGTGGTAGTGAGAGAGAGTTTTAAGATCTGACAAATTGATTTTGTCTTGGCTTACCTCAATAGCATACCAGAACATGAGGTGTATATGCACCTTCCACCTGGTTTTCTGGGAGGGAAGGAAGTTAGTGTTACTCTGAAAAACTTTATATAGGCTAATGCAGAAAGGGTTTAACTGGTACTGGACCTTGAATGGCATATACACAGACCTGAAATACAGAAGATCTTGTGCAGACCCCTGTATTAGGTCAAGGATGGTCAGAGGAGAGATGACTATAACAAATACCTTCAATGACAACATCTTCAGATTATCCTCCACAAAAGAAGGTGCATGAAAAGCCAAAGCCAAACTCTCAAACACATATGAAGTGAAAGACTTGGAGAAACCAATGTTCATCCTAGGGATGGCTATATACCAAGACCCACTCACCAAGTTGATCTCACTCTCACAGAATGTGTACCTCACAAGAGTGCTTGACCACTTTGGGATGATGAATTGCAACCCCCATTATATCCCTCTACCATCAGGGACAGTGCTCACAACTGATATGTTACCAAAAGACAATGCCAAACATGCATTTATGCAAGACAAACCATACTGACAGCTCCTTGGGGCTTTCATGTGGGCCCAAGCAGTGACATGCCCTGACCTATCTTTTGCAATCAGACTACTCACCCATTTCCAATTAAACACTGGCCTGGCTCACTGGAAATCCTTATTGCACATCCTTGCTTACATCAAACACACCCTTGACTATTGCATCACCTACTCCAGGAGCTTGGGGGAGTCAATAAAATCAATAGGCTATGTCAATGCAGACTTCAGTGGGGACCTTGACACATGCAGGTTGATGTTGGGATATATATATATGATGTTAGGAGGTCCTGTATCCTGGAGCTCCAAATGCCAACACACAGTTGCTTTATCAACTACAAAGGTGGAATGTATAGCAATGACACATGGGTCACAACAGGCTCTGTGGATGCACAGCTTTTTGTCAGAAATTGGCTTCAAACAACCACTACTGGCAATCCTCCACATGGTAAACAACTTGTCAATCATGCTTGCAAAATCAACCAAGGGTTATTCATGCACCAAACATATCAATATTTGCCACCACTATATCTGGGAATTGGTACAGGAGGGAGACATCAAAGTGTGCTACATCCCTTCCTCCAAAAACCTTGTGGACATCTTTACCAAACCCCTTCTGCAGGCTGTGCATGACTATCTGGTGAACCATATGGGCTTGAAAAGCCAGGAGAGTTGAACAAGTCAGGGGGAGTGTTGAGAGGAGACTTATCTGACTCTCCTCAGGCATGTGTCACACCTTGCTTACACAAGATCTATTTCCTTTTTGGTTACTTCTCTTATTTTATCCTCTGGCCCAGGTGGCTCAATGATCAATATTTGCTAGTCTTTACTGACAAACCTTAATTTTTTTTTTCATCTACCAGTGTTTATGGTTAGCCACTCTCAGTCAAACAACATTATATTGTGTGACTGAGGGTGAGTCCAATTACTTACTTCCTACATACAATTTACTAAGACAATAATCTGTAGACTCATCTGTATTTGTCTACAAACACAGAAACAAGTCTCAATCACTTATACAAGACTGAGGGTATTGGATGTAAGTAAACTATTATAAGTTTATTAATTTATTTTATGTGTTGTGAATTATTACTATGCACCTCAGTCAGTTGGTAAATGACTGAGGTAATGTGTATTGATATCTGACCACTTCACTTGGTACTGTATAGTGCATTGTCCATGAATTTCTTCAGAATGTTGTCCAAGAGGTTATAGAAATGACAAAATGTTGTTATATCCAGTTGCATGCATGGGATAAGGTGAGATGGAAGAAGAGTTGTTGACAATAAGCCATTCCAGGTCCAATATACCTTGTCAAAGAACAGGTATAATCTTCCTGGGTTGGTGTTGTTCTGGAGGTTGAACGGGGAGAACTAAAGTGACTTTTTTGACAAATTTAGCAGCTTTTGAGTCATTAGAAGCCTTCCAAACTTTCTTGGTCTACATACTGAGCAGGACAACGTGAAAGAACAGAACGAATGGAGAGCGTGTAAAAGCGCGTTGAAAGGGATAACCCTAGCTTAGGAGGTTGATTTCACTCTTGTTCACTTATTTGGCTTAGTGCCAACAATTATGCAAACGGCTGTATGCTTAAGTTTTATTTCGCGGACATTGCCGAGCTAAATCCTGGGAGAAGACATGCGCTGTCATTGCAATTCTACTCTCCGACTGACACCTTGAATTGCTCATTAGAAGCACAGTTTGAGTCTCATAAAAGGGTGATTTGTATCGCGCTCTCGTTATCGATCTACCCTCGGGCCGATTTCAGGCCAAGTGCCCAACGGAAAGGTCACCTGTGCTGCATGGTTGTATTTTGCCGAATCCAGACGAATCAGATTCCTTCGATGCCCTTCAGCTTATATACTTATTCTCAATTGGAGCTGCCGCAACCATTGATCTGCTTACATTTCCCGGATTTCAGGCCCAACCAAACTGCGATAAAATCAGGTGGTGCACGAACTCCTTCTCTGCTGATAAATCCTCGAGAGCACTTTGATAGTCAGGATGGGACGATCTACCGACGGAATAACGACGAGAGAGTATCAACAGGAGATGCTAGAAGAGAGTCTGCAAAGGAATATTATCATCGCTCTCGATACTGGATCGGGCAAGACGCACATTGCAATCTTGCGAATAAAAACCGAAGTTGAGCGGCAGCCCATGAAAGTACGATCTAACCTAACGCCGCAGAGAGTTTGTAACAATACTCATTCTCATTCAGGTATCCTGGTTTGTTGCCCCGACTGTAACTCTTTGCGAACAGCAGTGTACTGTGATACAGGGAGCGATCTCAGGACCTGTCGGTCTCATCTCGGGCTCCAAAGAGCCTGATCAATGGAAGAATGCTTCGTTATGGCAGACCGTCCTACACAACAACCGTGTCCTTGTGACCACACCACAAGTCCTTCTCGACGCTCTCCGCCATTCCTATGTCAGCCTTGGTCGGGATATCAGTCTCCTGGTCTTTGATGAAGCTCACCATGCCGTTGATAATCACCCATATAATAGGATCATGAAGGAATTTTACTTTGTCCTCCCTCCACAAGTTTCATCTGCCTCTTTAGGTTATCAACGACCAAGTATTTTAGGATTGACTGCAAGTCCAATATATGGGGGTAATGTCGAAAAAGCATTCAGGTATGGGTTCACGGGTGGCCCAACGTAACATCAAGCTGAATTCGTTCAGGACTATCGAGGAAAACTTGGATAGTTTCATCCGCACACCTCGTCGTCACAAAGATGAACTCACGAAATTTGTACACCGTCCAGTCTTCAAACACGTCCTCTTTGATCCCCCAGACGTATACAATGCCTTTTCGACGAATGTAGCCGCTCTCAACGCCGTCATCAGATCTATGGACATACGAAATGATCCTTACGTCCATTCTTTGCGCAGACAACTGTCTCGTGCCGTCTCTGGTTCCGCTGAATATCACCGTATCGATCAGAAACTTTCCAAGGTCATCCAAAGGGAAGACTCGTTCACACATAAAGGGCTCAGGGACTTTGAGCGCACCGCGGAGGTAATCTGCCAGGACTTGGGACCTTGGGCAGCCGACTGGTACGTATGGGAAGTTATTCAGTATGCAAAACGGGCGGCAAATCCACAGAATAACATCATATCGACATGGAAACATCAGGAGAAGGCTTATCTTCTTGATATCATTGACCGAATCGGGGCATCTCCCGTGTCCTACTACCAAGATGATATCTTAGATGAGTGTTCAAATAAAGTCCGGGCGCTTATCAATACACTCTTGAATGAGAAGCTCCAGACGGAATTGATGAACGAGTCGTACTCAGGCCTCGTCTTTGTGCAGCGACGCGATACCGTCTTGGCGCTGGCAGAACTCCTACGAAATCATCCCCTCACAAAGGACGTCTTCAAGTTTGGTTGCTTGCTCGGAACATCGGATAATCCTTACCGTCATTCATTCCTAGATATCACTCGCTTCATGCATAAGGTCTCTCAAAAGGATACCCTCGATGACTTCAAAATTGGAGAGACGACAGTAATCGTTTCCACTGCTGTTGCTGAGGAAGGTATTGATATACAGGCGTGCGGGAGCGTTATCCGATGGGACGTGCCCCAGAACATGGCGAGTTGGGCGCAGAGCCGGGGACGTGCACGCCGAAAAAGAAGTACATACACTGTGTTCTTTCAAAAGGGTGGCTTGGAGCAAAACAACATTTCTAAATGGCTGAAATTGGAGCAAGAGATGATTACGTTATATAACGATCCTTCTCGAGATTACATTGTTGATGAAGCTGAGATCGACAGTGATGATGATGACGAGGTATTGGAGTTCCGAGAGCCATCTACTGGGTACGATCGTGGCTCGTTGATCCTAGTTTGTAACTCATAAATCAATTTGTCTACAGAGCACTTCTTACGCTTCACTCTGCAGTTTCTCATCTTTCTCACTTCTGCGCCGTCATTCCTCCTAGCGTTCATGCGGACAATCGTCCCCTGTATGATATTGACCCTCACGAGTACCCCGAGGGTTGGCATTCTTTCGACAACCGCTCAAGACCACCAGTTTCCCCATATTCAGGGCCTTTCGGATCCACAGTAACGCTTCCACGATCTCTTCCACTCCCGAATCGTCATTTTTCCACGGAGAGGATTTATCGAAGTAGAATTTCCGCACATCGACATGCTGCATTCATGGCTTACAAAGCTCTGTATGATGCGAAGCTCTTAAACGAATACCTTCTACCAATAACAAGCGTGACGGAACCACACCAACAAGACGCAGTTAAGGAGTTACTTAAGGACGTTGAACAACGAGATGGACTTGCCAACGTCTCTCTGCAAGTCAATCCATGGGCATTTCAAGATATAGAAGCCAGATGCTGGTATACCCACGAATTGGTTATTGACGGACTTCCTCCTTTGATCCTGTTCAATATATCTTGCCCCATATTATTGCCCAATGACAAAGGACCAACGTTGCATCGCCCTGGACAAGCCCCCATTTTGACCCACTTGCATTTCATTGAGTCCATTGGACTGTCTGACACGCGCATCGAACAGGCAAGACAGTATACCAAGATGCTTTTGTGGTCTATGAACGGTTCGCGTATGTCTTGGGAGAAGGACGACTTTCCGTATCTTGTCCTCCCAAAGGAAACCGATCCTCATTGGGCAGAACGGAGGGCATGGCTCTCGCAATGCAATGCTGATTCAGGAACTAGCAACGCTGATGCATATTTCGCAAATGCCGAAACGTTTGGTAAAGCATTTGCTTACCCGACCGACTTGAGCATCATTCGAAACGGGTTTCGGTCCGCTAAGAGCTATAGATTCGCTGGTTGGCGCTTTCATCCGTTGAATGATGAAGAAGTGACTTCTTTTCGGAAGTATTACTCTCGTTTCGAGGATCTGGAGATTGTCTATCCTCTTCTAGAAGTTCGGCCTCTTCCTCCGCGAACCAATTTCCTGATTCACACCTCAGCTCCTGACTTCAAAGGGAAGTCTCCCTCTGAGGGAAGGAACATCTTTCTTTTACCAAGAATCTCTGCAATTACTGTCCTTTCTCAGTCAGAATCTGAGTACGCATTCTTACTGCCATCAATCCTTCGCTCCTTTGCCTGCTCCATAACAGTTTCATCATTGCGTAATGAACTGTTCACTTCGACCCCTTTATATGATATACCCAACTCGCTATTGCTGACTGCCATGACAGCTCCCGCGTCCGGGGAGCAGACTAACTACCAGCGCCTCGAAACATTGGGAGATACGGTGCTCAAGTTTGTGACTGGTATTCAACTCCTTGCTGAATATCCATTATGGCACGAAGGATACTTGTCCCGGAAAAAGGACCATGCTGTGGCAAACGTTCGCCTTGCAAGGGAAAATATTAAAAAGACTCTTTATCGCTGGATAATCAGAGGTATATTTGTTTTCTGGCCATATTTGCAACTGCTTGACTAAAGTTTCTCTATGGAATAGACCGTATGCTGTGCAGGAAGTGGAGACCCAGCTACATCACGTCTGAGGTCATGACAACGAAGGTTGAAACACCAATGACAGTGTCTAATAAAAGAAAGAACGATGATAAGAAAAGGAAGAAAGAGCAGTTGTCAACGAAAGGTTGGTCATACTCAGAATACCAATACTTATGATCATCATTCATTCATTCAATTCTGCTTTATAGTCCTTGCTGACGTGGTCGAATCCCTCATTGGGGCTGCGTATCTTCATGGTGGATTTGATCTGGGTTGCTACTGTGCTAGCTTTTTCAATATGGGGATCGAGTGGCAACCCCTTCCCAAAAGAATAGAATCTCTCCTTGCTCGTATGGAGATAGAAGATGAATATCCGTCTCAGCTCACTGTTGTGGAGCACATTTTGGGATACACCTTTGAACGAAAGACTCTTCTCATTGAAGCTTTAACTCACGCTAGCTATCAACAGAATATCTGCACGCCGTCTTACGAAAGGATGGAGTTTCTTGGTGACTCCGTGTTAGACATGATTGTCACCGACTTCTTGTACCATGCTCCGGGGAAGAACTATAGCCCCGGCCATATTCACCTTCGGAAATCTGCCGTGGTTAATGCTCATATTCTAGCTTACATTTGCCTTTCCTCGTCGACATCGGCTGACGCCACTATGCCAGGAATCAGCTCTGACGGAAGAATTGCCCTCCTGCCTGAAACTCATGATATCTTTCTATGGCAGTGTCTCCTCCACTCTAGCCCATCGATTCTCGAAGATCAAAGGAAGACCGCCACGCGGTACAAGCATCGTAGAGATGATATTCACAAGGCATTGACGGAAGGAAAAATATTTCCATGGGCAGATCTCATCCGACTACAGGCACCAAAATTCTTCAGTGATATGGTTGAGAGCCTCATTGGTGCGGTATTTTTGGATTCCTCTGGAGACATCGACGTCGCGCGAGCAGTTATGACCAACCTTGGAATTTTTCCAATTTTGGACCGAATTGTTCGCGACGACGTCGACGTCCTCCATCCCGTATCAAGGCTATCTTTGTGGGCATCTAAGCATGATAAAGAACTCGAGTATCGATATGAGAAGGAAAATGGTAAGGTCAGTTGTATTGTTTTCGTGGACGAGAAGGAGGAATGTCGAATCACGGAGACTTATCATGGACGTGCCAGCCAAGAGGAAGTGAAGTTCATGGCTGCAGAACGTGCGATTAAGCTATTTCGATTGCGCGACGTAGACGTCAACTATAGCCTCCTAAAGAAAAAACGAAAATTGACAGTGAAAAAGGTGATCAATGATGCAACTGATTGATTAGACCAACTGGAAACAGGAGTCCATTTCGACGGTGTTTAGATGTTCTCTAAAAAGAAACATGTTCTCAATTCCATAGACATTGCATTTCCTCTGTAGACACCGGTGAGGAATTTTTCATCAAGGGCCTCGTTTGATTCATTCCACAATGTGAAAGGTATTTGTCTTGAATACGAAAGTCTTTGAACTCTTTCCATATAACTCATCTGAAATTTGAGAAATGGTTGATATAATTATTCCTGCAGTTGTGCACGATGGGGGACTATCTCCATTTGGTGAAATGTACGAGTGGCCAAAAGTATCGGTGATTTCCGGTGGTCTTCGATTTAGACCTCGAGCCGGAAGTCCGTGAGAAGCCATATGACGTTTTATTCTGTTGAGACAGTCCGTTGTGTGATTCGATTCCACCGCTGTCCACCGTTCGCGCCGTATTCTATAATTCAACCTCCCTTCGGAATAAAATATTGGACGCAGTGGCACGTCATCATTTACCTGTTCAATAAGAGCTTTTCATCATGTTCTCTGGCCTCTTAAATGCTCAAGGTCCATCCATATTGCGGATTGCTAATTCAGACTTGCCATCGTCCCCTAGTCCGCGCAATAGAAAATGGGAACCACTCGTCTTTGAGTCTGTTACCGTCGTCCGCCCTTGAGGCACAAAGTACTATTGTGGAAAGCAGGAGAGTGAAATCGGGTACGTCTCTTCTATTCATCACCTCACCTTCTTGAACCTATACACTTACTGCGTGTGTAGTCCCGATGGTCTCAGCCCTACTCACTAAACAACATGGATGGGACTTCGTTGGACACTGAAAAAGGATATACAAAGTACTCTGTCCCTCCTCCCTGTCCGGACTACCCACGTCCCTCGCACCCATCTTGTCGTCCGAAACCGAACCGGATTTTCAAAGCCAAAAGTACATTTCTCCCTTTTTCCTAAATCTCATTCGAGTTTCTGTACGGGCTACTGATTCCCTCATAGTGTTCTCACTGCCGTTCCTCGATCCGACGCAGTGTCATTACTCGTCCGGCTAAGGGTTTACTTTTTCCAACGTCTCCAATCCCAAATTCAGACTTTTACGGTTCCCGCACAACCTGCGTATGAATACCCATGCGACAGAAGGGTGGTGTCGAGTTCGGAGGGTTTGTGAGCGAGGAAGGTGAGGATGGCTAGCGATGCCAGTTTCCGAATTGAAATGAAAATTTGCCGTAACGTCAGAGGCGGGCAAGGAGAGGAAAAGAGAGCAGAGGAAGGAGAGGAAAAGAAGGGCAAGGAAAGTGATCTGGACGTTGATCTGGATGTAGAGGTACTTTCATCGACAACCGAAATTCTTGTGCAACAACGCCAAAATGGACTGAAGGTATTCTATTTAAATAATGCAGGGAAGGTACAGTAAAGACGCTGCGTAAGCTTCTCGAATCTCTCTTGCACATTTTAGTATGTTCACGATTATCGAGGCCTAAAGACACCATGATCATGAACTTCCAGTTCGAAATCAACTTTTCATGGGACGGCGGATTGAGTTACAATTATGAGGATGTTAAGAGGGTAAAGAGAGATAGTAAGGGGATGGAGACAGGGAGGCAAACTCGGCGTCGCCCTTCTGTCCACGGCACGGCATCCAAATCCAAATGCAAGATAAAAAACAACAAGCTCAAGTTCCAACTGAAGCGGCAGCAGCAGCACACCTGCACGACAAAGCCGGGAGGGAAATGAGATGGCTTCTCATCGCCAAGTGATATCACGGGACTGACGCCATTGGGAAGGCCCAAGACGCCGCGGCGCTACTCGAACATTGGATTTCTTGGTACACAGGAGACAGAGGTCACGAGTAGTGAGGGAAATGCATAGACGGAAGAGGTAGGAGGCTAATAAGGTAGAGACCAGGAGGGGAAGTGAAGGCAGGAACCGGAGTCGTGTAGAGTGGAGGCGTAGATGGAGGGTTTGATTAGATGAGATGAGATGTTAGCGAAATCATTGACAGGATGGAAGCATTGGAGTGTACTCTACATTTAGTCAGCTTGTGCATACCCGTTGTGAATGAACAAATCGATTTATAAGAACGTCTCGTCATCTCAATAGCGTTTCAGATTTCCGTGCATCGGACGACGTGCCACAGTTATTCGAGGGGAATAACCACCTTGCAACCATCAAAGGACTCGTGCGTTGGGTAAATATGTAGAAGGTCTCAAGTCCTCCTTTTGACATATCAACGACAAAGCGGAATACATGCTGAAAAAATGAAAACGTACCCTCGCCTCACCTCACAATGATGCAATCGTCTTCATTTCCCAGAGGCCTTGGCCAGTTCTCACAAGGCCCACAAAAAATACCTCGCCCTCCAAATAATCTAACTTCTTGATCCCCTTCTCCCGCTCCTCTTTGTTATCTTGCGTCCGACGCTCAAATGCCCTCGTGATCCTTGTACCAGTATCCACATCCGTATTGTGATAATGTCTTCCCCTAATCTGCAATTGCAGCTCCCAAAACACCTGTACGAGCACATCCCCGACCCTGATGCCGTTGGGCTGGCTTTGGTGCACGTCGATGTACCACGGCAGCAGGGGGTGGCACAGTCGCATGTGCTCGACGGGCGGGTCAGTTGCGAAGTGGGCGAACTCGTAGATACGCCGAATGGGGAAGGAAAGAGTTTGTGCCTTCGGGTAACAACGTAGGTCGCAGATGACACATGGGTCCGATTCGGAGATGTAGGAAAGAGTTGCACGGATTGCACGCTGTGTTGGGTCTTTGAATTCTGCAAAGGGAACGAAACATCAGTTATTAGCGGTACGACTTCAACCGCAGGAATGTAAAAAGAACGCACCGTCAACACTGGTCGTCGACCTCTGTTGCCCCGGAATAATTTCTCCATAATCCGATCTCCAGTCATCTGGCCACCCTTCCAGATCATGCACATTGTACTCAACGTCCAAGTCATGTTGATTCAGCTGCCTTTCGTTCTGAGAGATTTCGTGGTCGGGTAGCGTTGATAAACCATTGTCCTCCTCACGGGCTTTACTGGAAGTCGTTGTGTCCTTGCTTAGTTCCTGTCCAGTAGATCCTATAGCCGGCTGATGATACAAATTAGGTACATGTTCATCGTGTCCATCCTCATCATTAAAGCTTTTCGCATCCTCGCCCGGATCTTCAGCAGCCCCAGCCTCAAAAGTTGATAACGGTCTTGAGGTTGAGTCAGATTGTCTAGATGTTGCCAAATATTCATGAAGAAGTCGCGATCTTAGTTTTTGGATATCACCATAGGGTTGCACGGGATCACAGAGTTTAAGACGCTGAATTCCCACGGGTATCTGCCCAAAGCGATGTGCAAGTTGTTCGCCCTGTAAAGCGGCGGCCGGTTTGTTTGGTAATAGTACCAAATCAATAAGATATATCGCATAGGAGAACAACGCTGGTTCGCCGCCTGTCTGTTCTTCGCAGAGTACAGCCTGCACTCTTAGAGGAAGGAAAACTTCGTCATTCCATCTAGCAATTAGTTGCGCGACGAGATCTTGTTGTGCTATTGCTCCACTAGAAGATTCTGAGTCTTTTAAAAGGCGAGGTTGTGGTTCGTCCCATGTTCGAGAGGCATCCTTCAACGCCGTAATGCAGTCATAATCAATCATCACCAATGCTATAACACGTACCAAAATGAATTCATTCCAAGTGATATGTCCTATGCTACGCCATTCAAGGAACCACGGCATGGTGTACGATTTGTGGGCTTTTGCGTGCAAATCAATTATTTTGACCATGTCAAAAGGGACCTCAGGAAGGTTCCGTGGCAATCGATCAGCAGGGGATAACCAGTGCGTTCGATAATCCGTTTTTACGGGATCAATTATCGGTGGTCTATATGAAAATGGAGTGGACCTCATACTTTGGGAAGATGAATCATAAGGAACATCAAACGTGTTCCGTGTAGTACTTCTCCAATCGTGTACCTTCATTTTCCAAGCTTTGTCCATTACAGCTCCATATCGGCGAAACTCTATGATAATGAGGCATAAGTAGACGAGGCCGAGCACAAAGGTGAGAGTGATGGAAAGGCGAGGACCAAGAGCCGCCAGTGGTGTAATTTTTATCACAATATCACTAGTTGTCCCAGTACGCCAGAGAAAGGTCATTATGCAAGTCAAGTAGAATATGATAGACCTATGGAGCATTGTATGAGCACCTAATGCCTGACTAACGAGCACTTGCTATACCACGATAACCATACGGCTGGCATTGCAAGTAGTACCCAAACATTCCACCAGATAAACGTCCTCGTCTTCTGCACTTCCTGAAGAAAATCAAGTTGAATAATCCATGAAACTGGAAAACCTAGATCCCCCAACCTCTGCCCATTCTGCAGCTTTGTGGAGTCTGCGCATTGTATTAAATCTGATGGTATATATGCAGCCGTATAGAAGACTCATTAAGGAACACACGAGCGCCACAAATGCAAAGTATCGAGTATAAGGGTCAGTTACAGCATCATCAATCTGAAGTGTCGTCAATATTGCACTAATTACCAGATAATCAATCTAAGACACAAGAGACGACAATGCGCCCACCTCAATAGCAATACTGTGACGAGATTTAGAGTTTTCCACTCCTTCATCATAGAGTCAACGAACTGTTCCCATGATGTTTTAAAACTCGCGATAACGTGAGAATCAAAGGGAAGAGGCGTCATGTTGAACGTATTTTGTATGCGAGTGATGCTCCAATCGTCAACGCGTGAGGAAATGATCATTCTTTCAATAATCGGCTTGCTCAATTCGGCCTCGACGAAAATTCGAGAAACGCGTGAAAAGTAGAGTGATGGCAGGGTCAGTAGAAAATACAGGTAGATCTGCCGTGGTAGGGTGTCCAAAAGGAAGGCGATAACATATCTTGACGTAGGGACAGCGGTAAATCCGTCAGCTGTTGCTTGAAAGGTTTGATATGTTATCGGTGGTTGAATTGTGGGAAGATAGGTTGAAGGGGTAACGTTAGCAATGCTTCTTGCGATGGAAGGTGTGAAGGGATCAATTGCAGTGTATGGCGCAACATCATGTGAAGACGGGTAGTTTTCCGTGTTTTCTTGGATTTGCTGCAACATAATAGCAGCTAAAGACAAACGGTAGAAACTAGTACTGGGAAAGACCCGAGTACTGGTCCACGCTTCCGCGTTGTAGGCAGGTGACTTTCGGAGATTGCCAAATACCTGGTCTAAGTATACGCATTCCAAAGTTATGTCGATGCCTGCTGCATATAGCCGCATTGCGCCCTAAGGCTTAGATTCGAGTGAGTAGTCCAACATGCGAACCATACCTTTTTCCACAAAATAGCGAAGATATGGTGACAAGCCATGAACAACAGAAAAGCACTCGATCAGGAATTATTAATAATAGATTTCGAGATCTAGAACAGATTGGGGTTGTACTATCAGAAACAGGGAGTTGCAAGATTTTGATCTCAATCAACAATTACAACCAATTGGGCTTGCTGTTTTCTAATCGGACTTCAGGATTCAGTAGATGAGTACTTGGCTAGACACTTAATTCTTTTCATGGTAGAGTGTTCTGAAGCCTTCTCAGAAGAAAGTCAGATGTCCAAGTGCCAAAAACAGGGAGTTGCAAAATTATCATCATGATGTATCACATTGCCAGTTAAATCTCCAATTTAGCAAACATAGTTGATGTGTAGGGGCAACCTACAGCTAGTAGAAGAAGATTCAAAGTATATTAATAAATGTATAACAAGCAATCTAATAAGGTGCTAACCTGATAGAAGGAGATTCAAAAAGAATAAGTTTAAGAAGCTACTCTGGCAGTCAATAGAAAATAGTTGAGTTATGTGACTGTCACAATTTACATGATGATATAACACTGTCATGCAAATGGTCAGGGTGACCAATGTGACTGATATCACAGTAACATGGTCTTCAAATTATGGAACTGTGAGAAAATGATAACTTTTAATAAGAGCTTTGACAGAGCCCTTATCAAAAGTTATCATTTTTCCAGAGTTTACCAAGAAAGAAATTGTACCTCATAACCAACAAGGAAGCAGATTCCCATAGCCCAACCAATAAGGAAGTTAGTTTTCACAGTCCAGCTAATGAAGAGTTTGATGAAGGCAGCAAAAAAGCAGATGAATTGAGATGAAATAGTGTGAAATATATAGAGAAATATGCTTCTAAAGGGTGGTTCTTTGACATAATAGTTGAAAGACATTGTTGTTAGAGAGTATAATATGAAAGTAAAATAAATCATTAAATTACATTAAGATTATCAATGAAGCTAAATACAATAAGTATAAGAAATATATATATATATAGAATATGTACTGAGGAGCATATATAAATTTGGAAAATAAATCAATAGATATATTGTAACACAGTTAACAGAGCAAACTAGATTTGTTTAAAGAAATAGTATATCATAACAAGACATGGATTTGCCCCTTACACTCCTTTCAATTACTAGAAAATTCCACAAATGCTTGCTTTATAATGGACTGAGTCTGTTTTTATAAGGAAACTACTTTTTTTAAGATTAATTAGTATTAGGGGATTTTTCATCTCTTTCCTCTTTCACTCCTTCCTTTATTTTCTCTTCAATTATTTCCTTATTTCTTCTGTCATTTTTTTACTTACTGCTTCTATTCTTTCAACACTATCTACTAGTACTACTTTTAGCTTTTAAGGTGCTCTGGTTCTTTAGCTATCATTTAGAAAGTGTAGCCTCTTTAACACTATATACAGGCCACTAATATAAGCCAGAGTTTTTCTACTTTATTTGTACAACTATTTATTTAGGCAATTCTTGAAGTTTTTAAGGTTTTATTGTATTGTTGTTATTGTTGTTGTTATAGTCATCTCTATAGGGCTTATATTTCAAGGGTGGAATACATAGTATCATATATCATCTCCCCTATAGCATCTACATATTGCCCAGATGAGCTGGGATCAAGCAAGTGCCTGCCGCTGACATTCCGTCCCACTTGACTGCTACTCTGCACTATGTTCTCCTTCACCTTTAATTGTTGGTACCTGAACCGACTCTTAATCAAACTGGCCAGTCCTTACACCTGGACCACCCCCCCTTTTGAGATTCCAGCATGCTGATTAAGTCACGAACCAAAGATCACCTGTTCCAGGTCATTGCCCAGGTGGCTCCCTTGACATTGCTTTCCAATTCGAGCCATGGTACTTTAGGATGACCCACCCCTACTGTTCCAATTGGTTTATGGCCTTCAACCTATTCTCCAGGCTCTACCAAACTAGGCAGCCTGCACAATTTGGCCCATATCCATCCAAAGCTTTCCCTTCTCCTCAACAATATCTGGCCTTCCAATTGGCCCATGTGGCAACTCAGCCTATTTCCTAACTGAACCAGAGTGTAATAGTAACAGTGCTTCATTGTGCCCTGATATGGTGATCCCCCCACATTGGTGTTTCCTATGGACAGCCTGACATACAAAGTTTTCCAATGTGATTGGGCTGGTGGTGGCTTCCTGGCAGCATTGAAACAACTCACATGGTGTCTAAGGTGTGTTCAGGTGGGCACAGCCAGAGATTGAACCCACAACTACTTGGAGGCAAGGTACCCCCTCAGGGACACGATGGTGCCAGCTGAGCCATTGTGCCCCCTCTTTATTGTATTGTACAGTTGTTTTCCATGCTTCAGAGGCTTAAGAAGTATTAATCCTAGCATAGGAATCTTTAGATTTATTTTCTTTAAATCTTCCTCTGCCAAGTGAGTAATTATTATAATATTGTTAATATATACTCTAATATACTTTGGATTTCCCTCTGCTAGCTATATAACTGAGCTATAGCTTCTAGAGGTCACTCTTATAATTAGCCCTTATTTTTTTTACTAGTTATACTTTATTTTATTTATCTTACTTCATTAGATTAATTTCTCTATTGCTTTATTCAGTTTCTTATAGCTAGACTGTAGGTACTTTCCTTCTTATTTACTAGACCTTAGAAATTTAATCACTTTAAATAAAATTTCAAATTTCAATGCTGCTTTTTTCTTAGTAGTGAAAACAGTTTTGTGCAGTCTTGTTAAGTTGTTACTGCATTGTTGGAGGTTAATATAATGCTTTAATAGGTGCATTATAAAAGCCTTATATATGCAAAACTATAAATCAAAATCTGTTTATTAGTACTAGCTATGATATGCAAAGAAAAACTATTAAAGTTATATAATTTTAACTTCAAAGTAATATAGTAAATAGGTAATAATAATATAATGATAA